>JALPQI010002369.1:0-97913 GCA_025490895.1 Thaumatotibia leucotreta
CGTAATTTTTACGAAAGACGACGTTTAAGAAAAAAAACACCAATTATCACCATAGGGGCGGCGGGGTCATCGAATCACGTGTAATTTTTTGTTACTCTCTGCTAAACAGCATTATAGGTAGTAAAACAATCTTAACTATTTTTAAAACACTATTAAATATAACCAGATGTCGAACCCTGCAGTGTTATTCACTAAGGAAACCGCCTTGCTGTCAGCGCTGTGACAGCGCTGCGGCAGCGTCGAGCCTAAAAATGGTATTCACTAAATGTACTTTAAACGACACTAGTGCTCGGCGACGAATGCGGCGTGAGCTGGAACTACACTGCGTCGAGAGTTTGACGTTTAATGTATGAACTTCGTATTCTCTAACGAAAAACAGCGACGAACTCGCCCGCAACCTCACTCACAGCCTCGATTCCTAATGTCAAATAAAACAGCTATGATTTTAGACAAGGCTGTCTCGACATCGAGCTCGTTGACGAACGCAGCGTCGAATGTGTGAATAAGAGAATAGCATAGCTGAACTATGTTTTAAAACTTCACGAATATATTATACTTCGGATTTAGCAAAAAAGTTTTTTCCCGGGTCTATATCGGGTCGGGTGGCATAATGTTTTTATTTCGAAAAACTTGTCGCATAACAACTTTACGCCGAAAAATGAATGGCATAAACATTGTTGCGCATATTTTTGCTATGCCGAAATTGTTAATCCTAACTTGGTTGTTCCTAAATATTGTTTGTCCTAATGATTTTCGTGTCTAATGCATATGTATCGAAAAATTATTGTGCATAATGGTGATGTTCCTACTATTTAATGTACTAATAGTGATGACTTACCTTTAACTAGCTTTAAAAATATTTTTTTATTCCTTATACTTAACTATTACTAAATAATTCGCCCTGTTGTCCAAAGAATTTAAGTGAGCAATTTTGACCTGGGAACCGCTCGACGAAGCCCCGCTGCGCGGGGCTTCTATTTCCGCTCTAAGGGATAAAAGGTACCTAACGAACCTATCCAGGTTAAGGTAGGGGTTGTTCAGATTATTTCTTTTTAATGCGGGGGGCTTCGCCCCCCCGTCCCCCCTTTTTTTGGCTTTATAAGTATGAGGATGTGTAAACAATTGATTAAAAATAATTAAGTTTTTAAAGACTACGCCATTCACTCCGCCCTAGTTTCGAAACCTAACCAATCCACGTCAGTTTTACCCTGGTTTATTACTTGAACATTTTTTTTAACCATTCACCCTGTTGTTCAAATGTTTTGCATGTTGTTATTAAAATGCCTTTTTGAATGAAATTTCGGACATGATAAAAGTAGGCGCAGTGAAAATTGACAGTTCGAGTAGTAGGGAAAACAATATTTATTACAATGAACATTAGGATTATTATGCTTTAGGTCATTCGACATTCGAGTAATCAATATTAGAATAAATATGGTGTAAGTATTTTAAACGTGTATGCGCAAAATTAAGTAGGCTAAACAAGTAGCATGCCATGTAACATTATGCCATACATTCTCGGCCAAAAAATTTTAGGACAATCGACGTTATGCGACACGACAGGCACCCTTTTTTCCCATCACGTGTGCGTACAAAGTACGTAAATTCAAGTGTTATTAAAGGACTAGGTACTGAAGTTGGCAATAAATTACACGTCATATTGGCTAGGGGGAGGGGGGGAGTCGTGAAAATATCACCAAATATCACCATGGGGAGTGGGGGGTCTAAAATAGGTCAAAATCGTATAAGTGATTAATGGAAAAGCCCTAAACGAAAAGGTGGAATGCGAACACAACACATTGATTACAACATTACATACTTCTGTTCAATTGGTCGCATTACATTCTTCAGACAATCGCCGCCATCGTAGGGAAGTAGGAAATTGATTAGACAACTGATCAATCAAAACGCGAGCTGTGACGTCACATGATGCGCAAGCGATGGAAATTCGCGGACAAGATCACGGCCTTGGCAGTGAATCTATACCGAGCGACAGTAGAAAACAACAAAAAACGTAAACAATCATGGCTGACTTTTGACTTGCAATGGCATTTGTTGTCTCATATCGTGAAACACGTTCGTAGATTTATTTTTGCGTTAATACTAATAAAATAAGGTTTCATTTTAAGTTTGATGATAAGACCATAATTACCGTTTAATTATAGTTATAGTTAATATGTCTCACGAAGTTTAACAATTTTGCCAAATATTTCATTACAAATCCAAATGTCGGGTTGCCGAAGTAAAGTAACAGACGAAGACAAACGATTACTTAATAGTTGGACACTAGGTAGACGTTTTGAATGCGAGATTTGTCTTTAAAATCCCTTATGGCCTGGCCACGACATTAGTCTAAGGTGGATTTAGACTGAACGAGCGAATGCTCATTCTATCCCCTACTCTACGAAATATACGAATTTCGACGAATCAGGTTTTGTGTAACGAACTAATTTCGTAGAGTGGCGGATATAAAGAGCATTCGCTCGTTTGGTCTAAATCCACCTTAAGGCGACCAGCGGCGAGCGAATCCATAAGTTGGAGCGAGAGGACGATATCGGAACTTCCTCTAGCACGTATGTTTTTCCGCCCCGCCGGTCGCCTTAGACTGATGTCGTGGCCAGGCCATTATTTGACATATTTGATTGATGTGAGGATTAAGCCCTTCGATTTTATTTCCGATTTCGTCAATATATTTTTAGAAATTATTTTACGTCGGTATATCTTGACATCTGATTTTAATATCAAGTCAGTCACGATTACTCGATTTAGGTAACTGAGACGAGCGTCTACGATGATATCGAGTGTGCGATAACAAGCTGGTCACATTTCCTTAATTCGCGCATGTTATTTAAATTAAGGTTTAAATCACAACTTGCTTTGTACGTGACAACCACTCTTATTTTACGTGCAAATAAGATTGACAGCTCCTTCTCGTAACCACAGTTGCATGAAGCAATTGAGTCGATACACACGATACGCACCTATGTAAACGCGAAATGGTCACCTGTGACTTAAATAATCAATAGCTATGTAAAGCGCTATAATTATGATTCGTTTGTTTTAGAAACGAGTTGTTGTAAATTAAGTAATGATTTTAGTTTAGAATCTCGAGTGAGTATAGCAAGAGAGACAAGAACTTGAGATGGTAATATAATAACTTGTAACCAGTTTCATAAAGGCCTCTTATCTTAGAGCCTTTCACTCTTGTGGATAAATTGGTAACACCGAAAGGGACAAACAATACTTAGGTGCTTGGTATAGTTGCCGATTTCTAAGGCCGTGGGTTTTCTGGCCGGCGAACGGCGACCCGGCCGACGCGTGTCTGCCGCCGACGACGTTCGAATGTTTTGTTCAATTAAATCTTCATGCTTTCTTAATAAATAAAATTGAATATATCTGTTGATAATTTAACATATGCGAAATGAAATAGATAGTAAAAATATATCGTTTCTTTGAAACAATGAATATTTAAATAATGCAAATAGGATAAATGACATTTATACATAATTAAACATATGTTTAATCACTCGTCGGCGTGTCTTTTATTTGAATAAATCTATATACACTACACATTTATCATTTTCTAGAAAATTCTACTTTTACCGATGTAATAAATGGGACTACTATTCGTTATCCCAGTTGAACAAACAAACTCAAACAATATTATTGTAATTCGTACAAATAACATAATACTAGAATAATATAAAAAGTGTCAACGTCACTGACATACAAGTAATCATCTGATTTATATTTCTTTAGTAAACTAAAATATATAAAATGTTCATGATTTTTAATTTTTGTATTAGCCAATATATAGAAAAATAAAATGCATACGCTATTTCCCTTAGTAGCTTCGGCAAGCAAATATATTACATTTAGTAATTATAGCATTTAATTAATTTGCATTGTTTAGCATTAACATATAATAATGCAAAATTAATTAGAATTGCCTATTTTGGGAGGACTCAAAGGTCTTCTTATGCATTGTTTTGAATATTAATTGTCAAAAATAACCATTTGGGTCGATTAAAACAATGTACACAGTTAAAGGCTTGAATGAAAACAAATTGAATGTCATTTTTTAACCGACTTCAAAAAAAGGAGGAGGTTCTCAATTCGACTGATTTTTTTTTTTTTGTTGTATGTATGTTACCTGATATCTCCGAGAATAGTGAACCGATTCTAAAATTTCTTTTTGTGATCGAACGTGTATTACCCCGAGATGGTCCCATTGGCACCAAGTTGGGGTCTGATGATGGGATCCTGGAGAAATCGAGGGATCTCTTCAAATGTTATAGGTACATGTATGGCGCTTTTGGTAATTTTCATTCATTTACAAGAATTTGCATTCAGAAAGTAGGATTTGAGGAAACCAATGACGGAAACAAATCGGGGTTCTTTGAGAAATCGGTTGAAGTCGGTTTTTAAAATTTTTAATTTGGTGATTATTCATTTATGTGCTATAAAGTTACCCATTTATAGTCCACTCGGTCTGGGACTACCTTTCGTAACACAATGGAAACGATGGTGATTTTTACAAATGATTATAATTTTATTAATAAAAATGATTATGATTTTATTAATAAAAAATATTGTGATTTTATTAATAAAAATTACCTATATATTTTTATAAATAATTTTGAATTTTATAAAATTACTTATATAATTTTACTTATTTTCATTACGTCCTTAACAGTTATATTAATATTTTTTGTTGTAATCGACCCATGAAATAATTCAGTAAAAATCCTAATATAAATACATATTATAAGCAAAATAATTATATTAACATACCTTTAAGAGCGGAATTCTCAAAGTTTTTATATCCTGGCAAGCAACAACCTGAGGTTGCTGCTAAATGAACATTAAACGGGAAAAACGTTGGCCCAAACAGCGCGGAACACGGCAGAAAAAGGTAACGTTCGAAATTCAAAATTTGATTCTGGAACGCAACTGTCAGAGCGGCTGGCAGTTAACTGATGATAAAGTCTGCGAGGGCAAGTATTTATACATGCTGTTATCACCGCGACTTCTTGCGTTATCAGTAGAAGATGCGTAATTTAATGTATGCTGCGTTGACGAGCCCTGCCTTCGCCCGGACGAAGCTAATTAATATCATCTAGGAGAATAATAACAAGTCATAATGTAATTACGATTAGGTAAACATTATAGCCTATTACATAATTACAGGTAAACTAAACCAATTATGATATTGTATAGATTTTTTCATGTAATAGGAGGCAAACGAGCAGACATAAATATCACCCTGATGGGAGGAGACTACTGTCACCCTGCAACACCAGGGGGGGTCACAAGTGCATTGGCAGGGGGGCTACTCCGTTCTACTAATGAAATTCAGTTTAGGACCTAATCTGAATGGTGATGTGTCAGTTTCATAGAATAACTGTCGAAAACTGACAAGGCGAACCTAAACTGACGCATTAAAGAGATCATGATAGCCCCCTGAAGGCTCTTTTCTTAAAGGTTTAAATCTGTTATGGGTTTCTGCGTACCGTCTCATGTGTGTGATACTATCAGCCACAAAATATGGTCACTTTGGTCACAACAATGTCCAGTGATAAATCAATAAATTGTTATCCGACTGTACGTAATGTCAATACGGTAAGGAGCAGAGGCCCCACCGAACTACGAACGAAGTGGTGTCACACTTATGTACACTTATTAATTCACGAGTGTGAGAGAGAGGCAACACTTCGTTCGTGGCCTCAGGACTAGTACGAACCGCTTTGACGTCACAAGTGGGAAGTGTACGTACATTACATTATAGTGTAGGTATAATAAACGTGACCGTTTGATTGGCGATATGTGACAAGCCGGTGAACTCTGTTGGATTGATACGGAGAACGTTGTCAATTACTGACAAAAAATATTATTTTCCCCCCACTAGCTCGTAAAGTGCTCGTTTATCCTTTAATACGAACGTGTAAAAACGCATATTATTCACTTGTGAGGCAAAGTAATGACTTTGGTTTTGGAATAACAAAACGTAAAATGCTCATGGAAATTGTTCCATATACGCTCAGGATTCTATTTTAGAACTACTATAGAATCCTTTCGCTTGCTCGTGTTTCAATTTCATACTCGCGGGTAAAATACAACTTTGCACCCTTGTATAACAAATAACTATTATCCTTTGCCCGTGTGATGCCGGCAGTAAGAATACTAAAAATACATTTTTCACCACCCCAACTCTTCCCATGGGTGTCGTAAGAGTCCACTAAGGGATTTGAAGTGTCATTGATCATTTATTTATTGAAGAATGACGATGGGCAGCAAGATCATCATAGTGGAGTAATGTGTCCATTACTGCGATCGCCAACCCGCTTGACTAATAGGAGAGGCATTTGTACAGCTGTGGACTATTTATTGGCTGATGATCGTGATGATGTGATGACACTTTAACACGTTCGCCTCCAGTACTGTTTCACTAAGTGCTAATATAATACTGTGCCGATCGAAATTATCTGATAAAACTCCTATGCCATTGACCATGTGTGACTGAACAGATTGTACACTTATGCCAGTGACACAGCACTTCTGTCAAAAACGTTCGTATTTCTATGGCACTGGCATAGGAGGAAGAACTTGATTTATGCTAGTGGCATAAGAATAAGGTTACTCTGATCACGTATGTGTGTCACTGGCATAGGAATCAGATTTTGTTGGTCACACACGCTGTGTCGCCGGCGTCGAACGTGTTAAGCATTTTTAAAATCTATTTGAAATTAGTGTGTTTACAGTATTTTCTATGAAAAATTATATCCGACACGTTTGACCGAGTGTATTTAACGGCACGTGACCCCGTAAACAATCATTATGTTATCGTTATATAAACAAGACATTATGAGAGCTTAGGCAGACTCCTAGTAAATAAGAATTATCTCAAGTTTCGCTGAAACTGATGACGCAACGTTCTGCTCATTTGTAGTTAAGCTTATTTGAGGAAAACGTTTATAACGATTGTAGTTTTAATTATAATGTTATAAATTATGTTTCATCTCCTGGTGGAGCTTAAGGCATCCTTCGTAATATTTTGTACACATATTAGTTGGAGACGGAATCAAGACTAATAACATAAGTGTAGGTACATCAGTGATATGCAAAAAATAATAGGTAGACATACGAACAAATAAAACATGGAAGCCGCACGCCATATTTTTCAAAAACGGTCCTAGTTTTAGTTGTCAAGTGTCACCCCCTCTTCAATGCATTACGGTAATGAATGTCAAAATCAACCTATAAAAACTTAAACCGCCATTTAAAAATAGTTGTGAGTCCATGTTATATATGATCGCAGAACGAGAGATACTTAATCGCGATTTGTACAACCAAACTCACAAAGGTAGGTAATTGGCGGCCAAGTTACTGGACTTGTGTCAAATATTTGTAAACAGTAGCCGTACTATGACTTTGCAAGTATCGGTAACGTTAGGTTTTATTCATACGTAAAGCAGGCCATCACGCTCGCTCCAATAATTATGTCAGTGAGGGCCGGTGTTTCTGTGCGATTTGGTTACGCGTTTTTTTTTATTCATTACCATCACCACTTTATTTACCGTTTTATAAAAGCAAACGAGACTATTATGCCAGAATAGCAGACAAACATGCGTCTGCTACAAGATAATCGAAAATGACTCCACTATTTATACGCAGTTCGTCAATAATTTGTGAATGGTAATGACTTGATTGTTGCGACTGAATAATCGCATAGAACTACTCGGGCGTGATTCAATGCATTAAGGCGCATTTAGATTTAGACCAAACGAGCATTCGCTCATTCTGTCCCCCACTCTACGAAATTCGTTCGTTACACAACACGTGAATCGTCGAAATTCAAAGAAAAGCTTATTTTATTTTTATTTTAATTTATTATTTTCAAGGGATAATAAACAACTATACAAATACATTTTATAAATGGAGTAAAGCTTAGCGAGCCATTCGGGACAATCAATCGGGGAAATGCCAAGTAAATAAGAAATCTCAGCAATCTAACGACGTTTTTGTAATGGAATAAGGTGATGTGTTTTACAAATATTTTCATAATTTGGCTTGTTGATGTGGGAGTAGGGCAGCTTTGTTTACTTGCCAGCATAGTCTAATCGTATCGCACGCACCCCCCAGTCAAGTAAACAGATAAGGGGGGCAGAGGTCGAGGAGTATTGATTCCTTGCGATGGATGGGAGGAAATTGCCAAGGTGAGGTCGCGAGTCGCGATCTAAACAAAGTTAGATTAAGCGGAATAAGCCCATGTATATTAGGGTGTTTCATTTTTCAAAATTGTGAAATTTTCTCTGACTTTGCTCATGCCCTAAGTTTCTCTGATATAAAAATGATATATTTAAAATTTTATTGAGATTGGATAATGTTTAGAGGTTGCACACTTTTGAAAGTGGAGCCAAAGCCCCATACATTACGAAAAAAATTACTTTGTTATGAATTCATAAAAAATAATGAACCAACACTAAAATTACTTGGGAAAGTAGATTCTATCGTCAAATATAAAAAAAGGATTTTATTCTTTAAGCACGTGTGTGAATTTACTTTAACCTTAATATGGTATTATTTATAAAGTAACCTAGATCCCGGTTTTTTACTTAATTTTAGGCCATAATTGGATGTTTACATATAGTACACTAATCTATTATAGTTATGAATGTAGTAAAACACTGGGAATTAGGTTTTCATAAAAGTGCCCTATAAATATTTTTTAGAATTTATTCCTACTTCCAAAGAATAAGTTCTCATTTTTAATATATGACATTAAATTTGACTTGTCCATTCTTTTTTAGTGTTGGTTTATTATATTTGATTAATTTATAAAAAAGTAATTTTTTTCGTAATGTATGGGGCTTTGGCTTTACTTTCAAAAGTGTGCAACCTTTAAACGTTGTCCAATCTCAATAAAATTTTATATATATCATTTTTATATCAGAGAAACTTAGGGCGTGAGCAAAGTCAGGGAAAATATCACAATTTTTTTTTGCCCATACAAAAGTGAAACACCCTAATGTATATTGTATAACCCTTTATAGGTCACCTGTCTATACACCGTGTTTTTATTGATTTTCGTTAAATTAAAGGGAAGCTTATTTAGGTCAAAAATGATATATTTCTCTAAGAAACTAGTGTAGTTACTGTTAATGAGTTATTAAAAAAATAAGTTTAATGACTGAACAAGTGTATTACAACCTTTATTACATCCTAATGTTACTTATTTTGACATGTGCCGTCAGCAGCCGTCAGTCGCCCGAGATCTTATTTTTAAGGTTCTCTCACACTTACCATTACAATTATTATGTATGAAAAGGAAAAAAAAATTTTTTTTTTCGAAATTAACAAACGCCGAAATACCAGGCAACTTCTATTAATGTTCCAAGTAACCTGTCCAATTTAACGGAAATCAATAATAACACGGTGTATAAGAAAAAAAATCATAAATGATCTTTTTGTATTGTTTTCTTATATAGATTTTTTCGTACTTTACACTGAATCCAGATTTTTTTTAGTCTTGTCCGTTAAAGTGATAAGCTATGAACTAATTAACAGATAATATCATTGCATTCTTTATAAAGTAATTATGTAATGATTTTACATCATTTTGAAATAATTTTTGCAGTATATTCTATTAACAATTGGTACTATATACATCGTCCTCCTTGACGTATCCGTCAATGGCGAAACCTGGCTTCAGGCCATCACGAGCGCCGGTCATGACCACGGATGTGGCTTGCAAAACCGAATTTGTTTTTAAAGGTTCTGTTCCAGGGCGCGCGGTGCAACTCATCTTTGTTACAATCTGGGGCTTATTTCATAACAAATTACAACTAATAATACAAGCGGAAGTCTCTTTCTACTAAGAGAGATGGAAAAGAGACTTCCACTTTTAATATTAGTTGTAATTAGTTATGCAATAGGCCCCAGGTATAGGAAAGCTTTGGACGGGTCTTTCTGTTGAGTCGTTTTGCATCGATGTCTTACAGGCAACGCTTCTCAATAACAATACTAAGCGCTTGGTAAATTAGGAGTTTAGGAGATGTTTATGGAATAATTATTAGTTAATACTCAAGTGTCCTGTTACATAACAGGGCATTACGTTTCATTTGTACACATTACATCATCCTTATCAGCGCAAATACTACATTTGTATTAAGCGTGATATTCTGTAAATAAAAGGAGTTATCGGATATTAATTAGGTTGGTATTATTTTATCTAAGTTTATCTGCAGGAGTGAGGCCATGGGGCCGAAAAAGTGTGCCAAGTACCACAGTAATGCTCCGGCCACATTGGTCTAAGGCGACCAGCGGCGAGCGAATCCATGAGTTGGAGCGGGATGCCGATATGGGTACGTGAGGGAGCACCATACGTTTTCCGCAAAGCCGATCGCCTCAGACCGATGTCGTGGCCACGGCGTAAGACACACCAATGAGAAAAAATACTTCGCAGATGGCGTTAAAAAGGCAGTTGTCTCAATAAAAACCCTGTTATATTATATTAGTAAGATATTTATACCCTCAACTATGTAGACGACCCGCAAAGACGTCGCCAGTGTAATTGGAAATTAGGATTTTAGGAGCAGCGTCACCATAGTGGACACATTACTGCGATCGCCAATCCGCTTGCCAAGCGTGGTGATTATGGGCATTTACCTCCTAATGCATAGTTAATAGGAGAGGCCTACGTGCAGCAGTGGACTATCATGGCTGTGGCTGATGATGAACCCGATCTACAGCATGCCTTCGAATCTGTCATTCTCATACAATTATCACCTTTTCGCTTATCGTATGCCATTGCAGCATGGCATCTTGGCTGGAACTGCTGCAGGTCACAACCGTATAATAGTTCTAGTTTAACCCTTTAACCCTTAATTTGGTAAATTTCAAAAAAATCGTGCGTTCTAGCATCCTCACCATTCACCATTGTCTATACAATGCAATGGATGCTCTGTAGCAGAACATTCTGTCTTAAAAAAAATACAAAAAGTGGCTCGGAGACTATGTTCATTGTGACATACATTGCCAAATTAAGGGTGGGTATTGGCAACATATTTGCAGTCACATAAAAAACAAAACCGAATCAATTTACAAATCCGTAAGATTCAAAATTGAATGCTTTTACAGAGCTGTCAAATGGTCAAAGGGTTAGAGAAACCCTTTCACCTAGTAGACCCAATCGTATCAAATCGGTTAGATTCAGTTAGAACCACTTTGTTGCTAACCAATTCAAGAAAACACTATCAGTACGCGTGCCGATTATCGCAGTACAAACAAAATATAAAACACGAGACTTTATCTAATATAATATAATAACTTCGGCGTTAATTGCCGCAATCTGAGTGTCAATATGGAAATGAGAGCAAACATGAGAGATGATGATAATGCTTTATGCTGTGTTAAATCGTGGCGTATTTTTTAAGGTTGGGTCGAGTAATCCTCAAGATGTCTGAGTCTGCTTTAAGATTTGACGGTAGGTATGTTTATATTACCTACTTGTATAAATTAAGGCAAGGTATACACTATACTCTACCAATTGGAAACCTAGGTCACTCTAGAACCATCTCAAAATAAAAAGTAGTATGAGATTTCTTATAATCTAATTTAAAACGTCACTTTGAGATAGTTCTTAAAAGGCCTAGGGTTCCATTTGATTGACAGTACCTTGACAGTTCCGTTACATCTGATAGTGAGTGAACACTTGTACAGTCAGCAGCAGATATGTCGGGTAGGGTGTTCACAGTGATCTTAGGACACTCTTATAGTCTTAGCAATAAGGTCGCGTAAAGTTCATTTTGAAACACCGTGCCCGCTTAGCAATATCTGCTGCTGACTGTACACGTAGCATACTTCAGTACGCGATAAACACTATCGAGTAGAAACGCCCTGGATCGAAGCAAACCTAAAAGAACTACGGAAGACCAATAAAAATGAGGAGCTGGTCGGGACACATTGCTAGGCAACGTGAAGACAGGTGGACCAAAATTGTAACGGACTGGGAAAAAAAGACGATTCTTTTTCGGCTCATAGGCCGACGATATCACAAAACTATGGGTCGCTTCTGGATAAGATTGACACAGGACCGGGACGAATGGCGTACGCGAAAAGAGGCAGTGGGCGCTCACAGGCTTATAAATCTGATGATGATCATGACGATGATGAAAAAAACATGTCCCTAGCATAATTATTTAAAAAAATTGTGATGGATCGCAGCTGTGATACAGAAATATGTCAGAAGCGTGTCGGGGCAGACTTAATAAATGGTTCTGACATCTGGCCGAGATACACAATCGAGGGTGAATTATGAGTGTATCAACCCTTCGACGATAAGTAGGTACCGTCGGACCTCATTACAACGGCAGGGCAGCTATAAACGAACCGGTAATTTATATCTGTAGAGTGGTTATTGTATTCGAAACAACGTATCTGATGTGCATTACGTTTCCGGAAGCACCTTTAAATAAAATTTTAAAAAAAACCGACTTCACCTGATATCTCCAAGATCCCATCAATCACTTCATCACACACCGACTTGGTGCCCACGGGGCAATCTCGGTTTGTTTTGAAAGTCGGTTAAAAAAGAATTATCGAAATCGGTTTCCCGGTATCGGTAATCGGTATCGGTTATTCTCTCTCTCATTATATGGTTTTCTCATGGATGCCATTGTCAGAACTGGACCAAATTAAAATGGAACCAATCGGTAAGCAACAGCTTTCCGATTGGTCCCATTGTAATTAATGGCCAGCAGAAGTTCTGCAGGCTTAGCACATGATTGGTGCGACAGTATGTCGCTGCGAGATAGATCTCCCGTCCTTCACTAGCTATATTAACAAAAGAGGGACGAATAGACTATCGCGGCGAGATACTGTCGCGCCAATCATGTGCTAAGCATACTGAGGTAACAAACATAAAAAAACAATCAGTCGAATTGAAAACCACCTCTTTTTGATGAAATACTTAAATTAGATTGTCAAATACAGAGTCACACCCCACACCCTCTTCCAACGCCTCTAAAAAATAATAAGAAAAAATATCGGTGCTACCCCAAACTGGGTTCCATTAAAAATATCACGAAATACTACGATAACATTAGGCTCAGGGTTTAGCTGTCTCGAAGTATAGCTTATACGGTATAAATCATCAGACTAAAAGTGTCTCAATGTTATTGTTTTCTGTTTAAAAGTCCTATTGATTTTATGAAATGTTTACTCGGAAGAGTATCCGTTCCACAACATGTCCGCGTCAATGATTTTCTTGATTTTCACGTTTTTTCTACGACCTAAATTGTTAGTCAGACATTTTTTCTTCGAACGTACGAAAGTGTGACTAACCTATACATATATTCATTATTTCAGAACGAGAATTGTGACTGAATATCATATTCTGTCACAATTATACACATATATACAACACATCTGAAATGAGTGATGAGAGATAAACCACACGTGAGCGATAGAGGGAAATGTATACTATGTATGTAGGTACATTTACATGAGTTTAAGTCAATATTTGATTCAATTATTGCTTATACGTGCCGCGCCCTTTTTAACAGACATCGAGAAAGGACATGTAGGAACATGTATCTCACAAAATATCTTTAAGAAAACTTGTATCTGGCACTGTCAACCGAGAGAAAAATTACCCTAAAAAGCGTGAGTTCCATAGGTACAGAGGTACTGCGAGGGTAACAATTTTGTAATGAATGATACATAATATATGTTTGTGTATTTTTGGTCCACGATATGTGCACTCCACCTAGGTAGGGCTTGCAATTCCGGTAATTTTATATCAGCAATAACGGAATTCCGACATTGCTCTGATTGCTCATACAAAAAATACCGGAATTCTCCTAGCACTAGTCTGCATAACCTAATATTGAATGAGAAGCTTGCCCCACCCACGCGGTAGCGGTCACTTATAGGGACCTGGCCTGCTACCGCGAACACCGAAGTTCGCAAATTGCGGGGATTTATCTCTGTCACTCCAACGAAAGCGTCATTAGAGTGACAGAGAAAAATCCCCGAAATTTGCGAACTTCGGTGTTCGCGGTAGCAGGCCTGATGGACCTTGCTCCAGGGCAAGGGATTTCATGACGGGTTTGTGTAAACTGGCAAGATATATAATTCCACTTCACAAAGTAAATAAACAAACAAACTTTATCTTCCTCGTGTGAAGGGGCCATATAATAAGGTTTAGTTTACTTAATTAAATACGTCTTCCTCGATCAAACAGCATTGCATCATGAATCATGAGTTGGGTCTTTTGGAAATGCCAGAAATATAGAATAACCATAGAATGCAATAAATTTTGCAAGCCAATTCTGAATCTAAAGAGGTCATCTTTTTATCTACTAACTACCCTTATTCAAGTGTTTAGAGCTTTCCAAAGTTTTGTGTTGTCATTCGAATTGATATTAAGGGAAAATTGGGAAAAGCATTATAGCTCAAGCTGAAACAGATAGTCAGCCCAGTCGATCTTTCTACTCTACTGTCTTAGCCCCACCGTTTTACCTGCCATTTTTGCAACTGGGTATGCCGATCCCGCATTGACCTATACAGCCATAAAAGACGGCGTATCCTTTCCTGACACCAAATGCGTAGTTTGTAATAGACTTTGAGGCCATTAATGATACTGTTTTATTAGAAAATGACGTAAAAAAAGGTCAAAGAATTGAGCATATCACCGCACGGCTACAAGTAATGATAGTTTGGTATCTCCAAGTTTCGGGTCACTTCTGTTATAGGTACTAAGCGTATCTCGTGACCGAGGGCCATTCGTGTATACAAGGCCTGGGGTCGAGGGTCAAACCACCAACTTAGTCTGGATGTTATTTTATGAAGCTTTTATTTACATCAAACTGCGAAATGATCTGCCAGTGATGCGGTTGGGGTACATCTGCAACCATATAATCGTGCCACGTGGACGTCTAGCAAAAGCTCAATAATACCCCAAAACTGTGCATTTTTGCCGCTATGGGCAGGACATAGCTAATCAAAACAAAAAAATATAGCAGGTTATGTTTATATGATATTATTCATGAACGTACCTAATGTTTAAGGACCGTTATTAAATGGCAATTTTTTATGGCATGCGAATTCTGTTTTATTATTCGTATAGATAAATATACATTTTTACATAAATAAATACACATAGACAATTTTCATAAATTAATGAAGTCTATATAATTAGCGAATTGATAGACAGAAGGACGGGAGGACAGAATCGCAAGATAAGAGTTACTTTAGTACCTTTTTAGTACGAAACCCTAACCGCGGCCACGACATCGGTCTAAGGCGACCGGCTAAGCGGAAAACGTATGTACCCATATCGGCACTCCGCTCCAACTCATGGATTCGCTCGCCGCTGGTCGCCTTAGACCAAAGTCGTGGCCGGGCCATGGTCGTGGCAGCTAAGTTCGCAAATTTCGGGGATTTTTCTCCGTCACTTTAACGATGCCTTGGTTGGAGTGGCAGAGACAATTCCCGAAAACAAACTTCGGTATTCGGGGCAGCAGGCTAGAACGTGAATGTCGAAACGTGAAACTCCATTTGAAAATGACGTAGTCAAATACGTCAAAGAATGTCGCTATCAGCGCACGTCTACAACTAGTGTTCCATATCGGAGTCTGTATCTTAAGGTCACTGGTCACTTGTTTTATTTTGCGTATCTGTCACCCGGAGATCCGTGGTGCGGCGCCAGGGGTTGAGTTGATTGGTCCGCAGATCGTCAGAACTCGTGTGAAATTGGCATTTTATCAGCACTGAAGTGCCATTGACATGAGTGTCTAAATAGGTACACTATTGCTATGCGTACAAAAGGCAGTACAATTAAATGAATATTTGTGATTCTTATCATTATCATAAAACATAAAAAGTGCAGAGATATTTAGCTTGATATGTTGATGATTGGACTTTTCTAGGTGTTTTTCGGGCAAACAGATATTTTCGACTATTTTGGCCATACCTAATAGGTATGGCCAAAATAGTCGAAAATAGGTATTACCTATGCGACACGACGTAGAGCGTCGAATGTTATCTACAGTCGTTGTCGTTGCGGTTGGGAAACAAATGAGCTCTATTCGAAATTAGGCAGGAGCCATCTTGATGACGTCATTACTGACCTTTCAGAGTGTCTCCCGGTAGTTTTAACAGATATAACGTTTAACAGCATACCACAATTTGGTGTTGGTGTCCGGATGTGAACTTTTTTCCGTAACATCAGTCAATCAGTAGATGGACCTGTATGCTAAGCACATGATTGGCGCGACAGTATCTCGCCGCGAGGCTATCCGTCCCTCTTTTGTTAATATAGCTAGTGAAGGACGGGAGATCTATCTCGCGGCGACATACTGTTGCATCAATCATGTGCTAAGCCTGCTGGTGTCATACTAAACGGCCATTTTGAATACACAAAATGTACCCTAAATCGTTTTGCCCGTGGCCCTAGGATGAGACCTTAATAGTCTCATTTCGTCGCCATACTCAAACTCTGATCTACAGCCATTTATTCATGGAAATTTCTCGTTTCTTTCACTCTGAATAGGGGTGCTTTTTCCTAATAAGTATTGCAGAATATGAGTTTGATTTAGTATAGCGACAATTTGTTCCTGATCGAAAACAAATGACATCAATTCTGTTGCGTAATAACTCTTCGCTTCAGCGACTTGAGTGCCCAAATTCCATAGCGGAGAATTCGGGTCGCAGGCGAATGCGACGACCTGAATTAATTTATCCAATATATCCAAATTACGCAGTGAACTGTGTGTATCACGCTTCGGTAGGCTTTACGCTCAATCATTCAAGTGGATCAATCCAATAGGTACACCTACGCACTACGAACAAATAAAACATGGTCGCGCGACATTAATCCATCAACGTTTCGATTTATTGATTTAAACTTTCACGATTATCACTCATATTATAACGAGAAACGGGTCTTAATCGCGTAAACTTTAGCCTGCGACCACGGGTGAAACGTCAGGATAAAATTAAACGTAAGTTTACGCAATTAAGATTTAAGACTCGGTTCTCGTTAAAATATGAACGTTTTGCTTTATTATTAACTATATTTACAAACCCAGTACCTACATTAAGAGAAATTTACCATTAGGTACGTTTATCGTTGCATTTGTCACGGGTGGCCTTATTATAAAACGTAAATAGATAAACTAATTCAGTGTTTTTCAAACTGTGGGTCGCGACCCCCAGGGGGGTCGCGGCACTTATCCAGGGGGGTCGCGACGAAGTTCAGCTTTAAGAACAACTTTATGACAGCCTGATTTGATTTTTCCTAACTTAAAAAATCGGAGGTTTTTAAAATTAAATATTGTTAATAAACCACATAATTTAAGATAAATTGTATTTATTTTATAATTAGGTAGGACAATTTAGTGTGAAGAATTCATGAGCTTGCTTCATGACTAATTTGTCAAACCGAGGTTCCTGTCGCGACACGCTGACAATTAAATCATTTTCTAAATTTAGTCTATTCCTTTTTTTGTTTTTAAGTTCCACCATTGTTGAAAACGTCAGCTCGAATAAATATGAAGTAGCAAATGGGACCAAAACTTCAAGGGCCTTTTTTGCTAAATTTGGATATTCTGTCATTATTTTTACCCAGAACGCACCAATTGAAATGGATACGAACTCAAACTTAACGCTTTCGGTGACACTACGTCGACAGGCGGGGTGCTTGTATGGTTGGTTAACGCAGCTTAACTCTTTCACTGTCAGCGAATGTGTTAAGCATTCTATCAGATGCAAGTTCCAAAAGTGTTTCTTTCACCGAGGTATTGAGATCAGCCAGCTCAACGGACTTATTCAAAAAAGGATTCAAAATCCAACTTTTTCCATCACCAATCAATGTTTCGTTTGAGAAATAACTTAAGAGTTGGTTTTTTAAACTTTGCAAGCTCTCCACCATAACAGGAATATGAATTTCTATGTTCACGGAGACATCTGAAGATATTTCTTGGATGATTTTAGCCATGCAAGGGAAAGAAGATCTTATCCACAAATCAATTTTTGCGAGAAATCCGTTCACTTTATCTGTTGCTGTAATTATGTTCTCGTCCCTACCTTGCATACTTGCGTTCATAATATTTAAATGTTCGAAAATATCAGCAAGATATGCTACTTTATAATTAATATTAATAAATAGCCAAACTTAACTTTGTTATCTTGTAAAAACATAAAAAAAATCTGATTTAAGCTCAATGACGCGTGTCAAAACCTTTCCTTTCGAAAGCCATCTTACTTTTGTGTGATTGAGTAGGTTTTGATGAAGTGAATCCATTATGCTTAGCACATGATTGGCGCGACAGTATCTCGCCGCGAGATAGTCTATCCGTCCCTCTTTTGTTAATATAGCCAGTGAAGGACGGGAGATCTATCTCGCGGCGACATACTGTCGCACCAATCATGTGCTGAGCCTGCATATCTTCGCATACAATTCGAAATATGTCGCTCCCGTGATAGGAAAAATAATGGGTAGATTGATAAACAGAATCTACCTACCCATATAAATAAATATAGGTTGCGTTCTAAAATGCATAATATGTAACTGAGTGAATCGAAAGGTGCGTTCTAAATTTCTTATACTTGTTGTAGAAATGAGGTATGGGGGGTCGCGAAAAAAATTGAGTGGCTAAAAGGGCCGTGACACCAAAAAGTTTGAAAAACACTGAACTAATTTATTTATAAGGTTCTATTCTAGTCCCACTGAAAGCTAAAATTAAGGTTTGAGGCACTAAGCGACGATATACGCAGACAGGAATTAAACAGGTAAACCTCACAATTTGGAGGCAGTTAGAGCAAGCTTAGATTATCTGAACACATTTCATAATGTATTTGAATACCTTGAAATAGTGTCTCAGTCATGGCTGTCTTACCCACTTGTATTCAGATAAGATTTGTCTCGCGTTTTATCTAAATAAATATTTTAAATTCAAAAGATTTGAAATTCATCTCGGTTTTCCGCCTTGGCTAATACCTGGATATATTCTTTATCTAGATAATATTACATTGCATGATAAGATAAGATAACATTTCTTTATATATGAAGAATACAGCTCAGTGAAGTTGGTATGTCTAAAGAATCGATTGCAAAAAAATAGTACTTAGTTAAATTAATATTAATTAAAATGGCCTTAATTAAAACAAAACTCACGTGTTACGGAAGTTAGTCAAACAATCTTTGGCAGTACTAAAATGGGGCAAATAAAAGATATAGGTTCGTATTATTGATCGCTCACAGATAATTCATCCCCCTTTTTAAGTGTCAAAAGTTGATACACAAAAATTTACTTCGTAAAGTTCGTAAAATAAAACTTACTACGTTAAATTTTGTTTTCTTTAACTATGTAATTTGGTTTTCATCACACTTGCTATCTAAGCGCGCCATTGCTTGCATGCGTAGCGGGAGTAATAGAAACGTGAAATTCCCTAGGGAGTAATAGAAATGTCAGTACGTCATAGAATAATATTTTTTGTTAAAATTGATTTTTTTCTCGGTAAGTGTGATGAAAAACATTGTATGCATCACGGTCGGTAAGCGGAATACTAACCCGAGTCATTAAAAACCCTCCGCCTACGCCGTCGGGCTTCTATCACTCTCGTTAGTAATTCCGTACTTACGTCCCGTCCCTTGATGCACAATGTACTATTGTAATCGACCCTAAATAAGACATTTCATGATTTCTGTTTCCACGATACTTAATAGATTATTTTTTACTAACTATAATATGATAAAAAAGAAAATCAACTGATGATGAATGATGACATACAGACATAGGAGTTCATTATTTAGCGTCAGAGCCAATAGAAATGTCCAATAATATAAACAAATAAACCTGGATTTTTTTTTTCCAACTTCAGGATTTTTAATTTCATAAAAATCACATTTCACTAAAATATGTGTAAGTGTTCACAATAATCACAAGTATGTATTATCGCGACGACGGTAAATTGGTTAATTTTCATTATTTGCCACTTCTATTGCACTATTTTGGCTATAGAATTAAAAAAACTCTTTAATGTCTAAGAAATGTTTTACCCTGAATTAAAAAATACTGATATATAATATTCGCTAATGGGCGGATGGATCCTACTACTAACACCTACATAATGTGAATGGAAATAAAAATCAGTCAATAAATACAAAACTTGTACTCACAGTTAACTTAGTACAATTATAAAAACACCAACAGCTAAAAAGATATAACTAACAAACTGCATGTTACTCAAGCCAAATAAAAAATAACACTAAAACTGCAAATACAAATGTATAAAGTAAACTTAATAATAGTAACACGTTCTATAGCTCTTATTTCTATAAATTTAAAGACTGTATTCCTAACTTGAGTTAGGTCTTTCTGGAATGACGTCAAAAACTTTAGTCTTGGTGTGACAATAACATGACAAAAGAAAGAAATTGAAACAATTTATTTTTAATGATCGAATTCGCTTCGCCAATCTACTTAGTTAATGTTGTGTAGTTTAGTTTAAAAAAACACATCATGGCTTTACAATTCACATAGATATTGGCAGATTATTCTAAAATTCTTTGCAGGTGTTTGTCCAGAAGAAAGTTTGTAATAATAAAATTTCTTGAAATTGATAAAAAATTGGTTTAAAATTTTTAGTTCAATATTATACAGTGTTTTTTTTTTGTTTATTTTTTCACTTTTATCAGTCTGCTTGGCATGTTAATTGGAATAACATAACAGTTAATTTCAGATGACTGATGGTGCATGTAAAAATAAGTAGTAACATTAGGATGTAATAATAAAGGTTACAATGCAAAAACTTTTATTTTAATAACTCAACAGTAGAGTTAGATCCTAGTTTCTTAGAGAAATTCATAATTTGATTTGATGATTTGATTGATTGATTGTATTTGACCTAAATAAGCTTTAAATTTAAGGCAATAAAAGAAAAATCCCTGTATGTAAATTTAGTTAAACAAGATGTACACTATTTTAAAACCTTGTTATTAGTAAAAAAATAATTGTATTTTTATAGTATGTTACATAGAGTTCAATTAATGGAGAGTTGTTTTTTCTGTGGACAATGTTCTGCAAGGAATTTTAGAATGACCCAGTTACATTATTTTCTCAATAGATAAGTGTGTAGTGCACTGTATATAAGCCAGGTTTATCTTTTATAATCACTTTAGCAATAGGAAATTAGTAAACATTGCCATAGAGGAGAGGACATAATGCAAAAACTGTACTTAAAATTGTTTCTATCATTCCAAAGGGTGATAATATTCCCAAAATCTTAAGGAATGTTTAGTTCATATGTAAAATAGATAAAGAAACCTTAAAATACTATCATCTACCAATACTAATTAAAAATAAAGAACAGTATAGCACATACAAAAGACAGATTATGTGCCTAGAAACTTAAAATATTAAATATTATGAGAACATTGAAAGTAGTTTATAATCTTTTCACTTGATTTATTTCAACAAAACAATGCCAACACATTTCATGTTTCTAATAAACATTGATTTATTATTGTATAAGATCAGTGTGGCTAAAACTATTTTATTTTGAAGGAAAGTCCGTCATATGCGTCTTATACTGTTCAATTAGGGTCGAAAATCAGTTGGTAGAAGGACTTTCCTGATAGACGGTCTTACCCACATTGACCTTAGACATTGATTTGCTATTTCCTACTTGTTCTTCTGTATCTTTTCCAACAGCAGTTCCAGCCTTCCGGTCATCACCGGCTGCCCTTTCTTATTCTTCCTACTCAACTTTTTAAACTTCTCTTGTTTCTTTTTCTTATACTCTTGCGCTTTCTGCTTTTTCTCCTCTATCGCCTTCAAAACTTGTTGTTGCAGCTCTAACTTATCTTGCTTCAATTTTTCATGTCTCTCTCTAGGGGTGAGATTGTGTCTCTTTTTCTCCTTTTCAATTTTTTCTGTATTTTCTTTTTCAATCAGATCGGGATGTTTCACATATCGGCCTGTGACATCTTGTCCGTCCATTGCATCCTCATCAAAACTTTTAGGTTTGTATGTACCGGCACCTTCATCATTTTTTAGATCTTTCTGTAGGTTTCTTAGTAGTCTCTTCTTGCGCTGCTCTTCCCATTGCTCAAGCTTATATTTTTTACTATATTTTTTCAGTCTGTAAGTCTTCTTATCGAAAGGTTTTTTATTATCAGAATTTACTTCTTGCACAGTCCGGTTCTGGTCATGATTCTGCTGTCTTTTCTCTTTGAAATTATAGCTATTTTCTGTATCTTGGGGGTTCACCTTGTTATTAGATTTACTCGCATTTAGCTGATTCTTGGCCCGCAAGAAGAATGAATCTTGCTTCTTTGAGTTTTCCATGTCTAACTTATACTTCAGACCTACAAATAAATGAAAAAGCGTGTTTGTGAAATAAAGAAAAAAAACTGTCCATGAAATAAGAAGACTCATGCAGTGTGCCTATTGTCTTGACAAGTAGATATTTAGCTTTATTGTTTCTATGAAGGTATTGTTTGGTATCCAGTTTATCAAATATTGAAATAAGCATAAAACCCAAACTTCGAATTTGTAATTATGGAGGTTTTGTCTCTGTCTGGTCTCCAACATAGACGGCATTAGAGTGACAGAGACAAAGCCTCAAAATTTGCAGAATTCAAAGTAGCTGTCAAAATAGCCTCAACAAATTGAGCATCTTACTTCTTTGTCTCTAATTGTCATGCAGCTCTATAACCACAAACCGCAGTAGTCATAAATAAATAACAAGTATAAACATTGAATAAATCAATCAATAAACAAACAATAAATAATGTATCAATGAAAAAAACACATTTATGTAGAAACACGCTTTTTCATTACACAAAAATACATTGAAATAATAAATAACATGTATAAGATGTTATGTTAACAATATGCTAAACATGTTATTAAGTTTAACTTCAATATTTTCCATATTTGTAATGTAATATCTAAACACACAATGATGGTATGCCAATTATTACAATAAGTATTCATGTAAACAACACTGAAATTTTATAAAAAATCAACTAGATCAAAATTCCAAACATAATTATTTATACAAGTGTCAGTATTATAAGTATTGTTAGGACTAAATCTTATAAATGAATATTATGATAAAGTACCTACTGATATTATTTATTTTAATATTATCCTATAAATATTTAATCATTTCAATACCAATTTCACCAAGCATCACACATGTTCAGTTAGTCTAGATAATTCCTTATTGAAGTATTGCCAAGTGGTGTTATAGGAACTGTGACGTAAATTTCGTCACACGTATCTTATAAGGTGGGTGAGTCAAAGTCGTTGGTTCTATTTGACTTTAATTAGGTGCTGAGTAATGTTTAAACAACTACTCGACAGGTAGAAATCTTCCATTATCATTGAAAGTTAATTTGATTGAGTTTATAGTTACGAAAGTTGTGGGTATGTTTCAATAACATGTTTGTTCATCATTCAGCAGTTGCTAAAAGCCCGACACTGATGTATAAGGGTAGCTTGTAATCATATATAACAAATTTATGCATAAAACAGCTGCCACAAACAGAAATATGCAGAAACTTACCAAGTTAAGCCACCCACTGGGTAGGCTTTGAAGTATCGGCGGAATCTTGATAGCTTAGTCGCACTTGGCACGAAAAAACTTAACCACGATTAGAGATTTTAAATCACGGTTTTTCGTATGAAAAACTTTACCGACCATGCCCTAATGTGATTTTTAGATTAGATTTCACACGAAAACGTGATGAACGTTTCGCAAAAATGTCACAAAAGGAACGAGAGCAAGAAACGCGACTGCAACGCCATCTACAACTTTCATGTCATTCATACGCTGCAATCGATGAATAGGAACATGCGCAGTGAGAATGGGAAACGAAAATTGGGATTGACTTTTAAAAATCCTTATTTTAATTTTAATCAAAAAACATCATATGTTGTTTTTAAAAATATGACAGAAAACATAAATTTTTATGAAATATAATATATTGTGAAAATGCGACGAATGACAAGCAATTGCGTGTAACGGAACGCAGAAAAGATTGAAAACAGCGGCCTCTCTTTACACATATATGAATTATATAGTGTAGTAAATAGTTAATTATGTCTCACAATAGGTGTCGCTACTATTATATCCCCTCATCCTCATACATTCCTCATAGCCTTGCACGTTAACGATTCCCAATTTGAAATTTATAAGTGAGTGGTTTGAGTTCAATACTTCGGAACTGACCACAAACTCCCGAAGCCCATAATTATTCCCTTATTCCAAACTAAACGTACGGGAGAAATGTTCAATTAGCAGTGTTCTATGAAGAAATACCTATAGTAGAGCGATCATTTATGCGCAAAATTATAATTTGTCTCTTCGTCCAAAGTAGGTATCTTATCTAAGCGCTATTTTCGTCTACGGTTGACTAAAAATTATACCTATTCTATTTATAAGCACACATCCTATTCCACGGTAACGTCGGTAAGCGGTAACTGTAGCCTCTAGACATCCGAAAATGTACAATTTTATTGTGCCCTACTCATTTTATTTTATACTAGTATTGGGAGAATATTCTACTACTACTACAATAAAAGAGAAAAAAACACTACTTAAAGTCCATTACAGTAGAAAGAATCTTTCTATAAGAAAGCGTAGCACACTGTCGTGTCAACGAACGCGAACCCCGTCGTTATACGATACGCATATTGAGTTACTGAAACTATTCATATCACTGTCCAAACGTGTCGACCATGTAAACCAATACTTACTTCAGACGATGCACTCGCCATCAGATATATCGAAACGGCCAGGGTGCTCATAATCATCTGAGCAGGTGGCTTAGCCATGAGGCTTAGCACATGATTGATGCGACAGTATGTCGCCGCGAGATAGATCTCCCGTCCTTCACCTAGCAACAAAACAACAAAAACAAAAGAGGGACGGATAGACTATCTCGCGGCGAGATACTGTCGCGCCAATCATGTGCTAAGCATACAGGTTGCCAATCGCTAGCGCTTCGTAGCGTATCGTAGTTCGACTTACGTTCGTTTACGATTGACGATTAAGCGTTAGCGATTGGCAACTTGTCTAAGCACCCACGCCTCTATTGTCATGGCGTTAGAGTGCGTGTTCAAATATTTTTGAACACCGTAGCCGCCCAATATATCTGGATCGCCTTTCATAAAGTAACAATTTACAATTTTGCTGTTTACCTCTCTTTCTTGCCAATACGTGCGTGCGTTAGAGAGGCAAACAGCGAAATTGTAAAATGTAACTTTATAAAACGCGACCCTGGCGATCAGTAGCTATGCTTACCAAGAACTGCCGCCGTCAGTTTAACGACGACTTCTATCCATCCATTCGCGTATTGAGTGGTACGAGCGAAAGGGATAGAAAGCAATTCCACGTTAGGGCCTTATCGCACTTGCGATTTGCAATGCAAACGAGTTAAAAGCGAAGTGACGCGGCTACGACATCGGTCTAAGTCGACCGGCTTAGCGGAAAACGTATGGTGCTCCCTCTCGTACCCATATCGGCATCCCGCTCCAACTCATGGATTCGCTCGCCGCTGGTCGCCTTAGACCAATGTCGTGGCCGGGGCATGAGCGCGCAGCGAGTTCGTCGCAGCCCGTAGGTACCCAATTCGCCGCGTTTTTCTCGCGGATTCTTCGCGAGAGTTACTCAGTAGAAAATCGCTGAGAGTGATCTGCGTCTTGGACAGTCACTTACATAATGGATTCCGACCAGAATCTCTTGTGTTAGCGATGAATTCAGCGAATTGGTTACAGGAGAATGCCCTTAAACGCGCTTCGGCAGCCCATGGTATTTATTTAAGCAACACAGTAAAGACATACTTTGCCTAATGCTAGGAAACCGCTAGGCAACACAGCGGCCCTACCGCGAAAAACGAAATTCGTAAATTTCGATGATTTGTCTCTCTCACTCTAATGACGCCTTCGTTTGAGTGACAGAGAAAAATCCACGAAATTTCCGAATTTCGATTTTCGCGGTAGTAGGCCAGGTCAATTTTTGATGGACGTAAACTGACCATTTATTACAAGATCTTTAGTTGGCAGCACAATACCGAAAGAGAGTATGAAATGATTGATTACGCCCTGGCCACGACATCGGTCTAAGGCGACCGGCTTAGCGGAAAACGTATGGTGCTCCCTCTCGTACCCATATCGGCATCCCGCCCCAACTCATGGAGTCGCCTTAGACCAATGTCACGGCCGGGGCATTATTGTGCAAACGCCCATTTGATAATTCCAAACTGAATATGTAATACGGGTCATTTTTCCATTTTTTTATATTTTATGCCTTATTTACTCAATTCTGAAATACCATTACCATGTTCTTCATAACACTTTTTTATAAGTTCTCATGGAAACATTCTCAATGAGAACTTACTCTTAAATTCTCATGAAAATTCTCGGAAATTTCCGAAAACATTTCCGCAATTTTGAGAATGTTCTGCAACATGTACATTGCTACCTACTACCGTAGGGCAGCAGGTTCTCTTACCGAGTTTTCCGTTAATCTGCTATTTAGAGCCATACCTACCTACCTTCTTGTACTCGTTAGGTACTTAAAGATTAGGGTTATATTTTGTTTACCTACACCAGAATGATAGACACAATGAAATGACAAACAGGTGGATTATGGGAGCTTGTCAAAAGTTCAGTTAGACAACCCTTGAGTACGGAACTTTAGAAATAAAACTAGGTTCAAGGGAAGGGAGGGTAGGGATTGCATATACCTACCCGAGAAATTAGACCGGTGGTTGCTAAGACCGAGTGGCCGAGAGGTACAGGCATCAGCCGCGAAAGCTGAGTACGTGGGTTCGATCCCCACCTCGGACAGTAGGTGATCTTGGTCGTTTTTCTTTGGTATATGACATCTAATATTTATAAAAACTAGGTTCATTTTAAATGTGCCAACGTACTGTCATTGATATGGCCGACGGATCATAATAATAATACCTACCTAATACAAGATCGTTGCATAATCTTCGATCTCAACTCAACGAAGCCTTGTGCATGCGAGCGTCCGTTGCACAGTAGACTGAACTAATTAGGCTACGTTACACGTTACATATAATCCGCGGGGCCGGCCGGTCGCGCGCCGTGTCACATGTCTCTGTGCCTTTACAAAGACTGAATCTATGTTCCTATTAGTTTAAAAAGTTTAGTTGGTGAAGTTTGACAATTTTTTTTAATAGTTATTGTCTAGCAAATCTTAGCTGTGTGCTATTTAATGCGATTCTTAAACAGTTTTAATGAAAAAAAGTTTATTCATAATTTGAAATGATAATTTTTTACAATTAAAACATTTCGGGCCGGCCAAATAATTATTATCTTATAAAATTAATCAGTTTTATTGATTATGCCCCAAGTGAAATTTGGTTATTTAAACGGGGTTAAAATAAAGAAATTATGGCTTACTAAAATCGCGAAAAATAGTGAAAATCTACCTGCTGATACAACAGTAGGTAATTATTTAGTTATAATTTGGAAGCTCCAAGGAATACAAAGCAGGCAAGTATTAGTATGCGTTTCTAGTTCTACTTGCTTAATTTATACTTAGATATACCTACCTAATACCTATGCAGTATGTTACCGTCACGCGAGCTTTTATGAAAAATAAGGCTAAGTACCTATGCATTACTAGTTACTAGCAATCGTTTTCAAGAACCTAAATAACAGTTCGCAATTATTAATTTATTTTATCGGAATCCTTCTACCGCCCATTCGTCAATAGAATCCAAAAGAAAGTAAAAAAAAAAACTTGTATTATTCCATATTATTCTGTATTATGACGCACTTTTAGAACACCATTTTGGTTATATTACGAACTAAAACCTTAAACCTTGAGTTGACATACATTTTTACTTAAGCTTATTGCTATTTACTATTATTAACGTGAAAATATATCTGCGAACGTCTTTTACGAGTCAAAAACGTCAAATGCTATGGAAAGTATTTGTTTTTTTTTGGATTCTACTGACGATTAGTACCTGTAGGTAGGTGTGGTGTGTGTAGGTGTCTTCTGCTTATAGTTTCTTAAGTATTTCTTTCTTTGTTCAACCCTTATTCCAGTTATCTGAGGTCGGGTCAGTTTGTACAGTCAAAGACAAAATATGGTGTACACAAAAATATTCAAAAATATGTCCAAGCGCACTCTAATTCTGTGTAATAAGAACGTCGTAACATATTTATGTGCGGATTCATTCGATACTTCTTTTTGCACTTGACTGTACATCAGCGCCAGAGAGTCCTGGCCGCAAACCTGGAAAATCGTAAAATTCGAGTTATTATCTCTACGAAGGCGTTATTAGTGTGACAGAAAAAAATACTCAAAATTTGCAGATTTCAAAGTTTGCGGTTGGATCGCTGCTGTCCTGTTTTGTCTGAGTAGGTACGGTCGGCTCTAATAATATGTATGTATACGATTTTGATCCTTATGCCTTTTCGATACGTTCCGAAATGTATACATATTATTAGACGAGACTGTGCCTAGTGTACCTATTCAAATTCTAATAGGTTCCCATTTAAGTTTACTCTGCGGATTAAAAAAAGCGTTCTCACGGGAGCAGGAAATTAGTATGAATATTGATAGGTATTTCAATACTTTCGTTGTTTTATCCTGTGTGCTTACCATGACCTGCCGTCGTGAGATTATCGCGGAATATTTTCTATCAATCCCGTTCGTATTCACATTTCATTTCAACTTACGGCGGCAGTTCATAGACCGGATATAGTACAGTAGCCGTGCCATAACTTTGCAAGTATCGATAACTTTAGGTTTTACTCGATACGTAAAGGAGGCCATCGCGCTTGCTCCCAGTCAGAGCGCGGTGGGACACATTAGGTAGGTATCGAGTAAAACCTAACGTAGGTATCCTTTACTTTCCTACTTATACACCGTGTTTTTATTGATTTCCGTTAAATTTAAGGGAAGCTTATTTAGGTGAAAAATTATAAATTTCTCTAAGAAACTAGTGTCTTAACCGATACTGTTATTGAGTTTTAAAAAAATTAAGTTTAATGACTGAACAAGTGTATTGCAACCTTTATTACATCCTAATGTTACTTATTTTTCACATGTGCCGTCAGCAGCCGTCAGTCGCCTGAGATGTTATTCTTAAGGTTCTCTCACACTTGCCAATGCAATTATTATGTATGAAAACAAAAAAAAAACTTTTTACGAAATTAACAAAAGCCCATATACCAGGCGACTTCTATTAATGTCCCAAGTAACCTGTCCATTTGTCCAATTTAACGGAAATCAATAAAAACACGGTGTATAGGTCTACAGTATCTACTTTGGTACTCGCGTATCAGTGCGACTGGTGCGAGCCGCATAGAAAGTGAGCCCGCGTTAATACCGAAGGGGCAGCTCATGGTGCTTAGGTTTAGAGATCTGTATCGGGTTAATCTTTTGACACCGATATCTCGGCAAAGAAGTTTCTGGTTTTGAGCATCATTTTTTATTTTACAGTTTTCCAAATTGATTACATTACATTGATCGAAGTTTTGACCTTCACAATAATTTATTTATTTATTTTTATAGCTATAGTCTAAATCTAATTTGGATGATAATTTTAATGAAGGTTACGTAAGACTAGTTCTAATTTGTGTTAAGTATTCTTGTGGCCTTTTTTTATGGCACCTAAGACCCTCAGTCCCAAATTGGAATATGAAATGTCTATTGTTTATTACATTGTATCTTATCATACATACATTTTAAAAATCATAAATGTTATAGATGTCATCTACCAAGGTAAAAAGAGCAAGTTCCCCTGCGTCCATGGTAGGGATCAAACCTACGAACTCGGCCTTCGGGGCTGATGCTTAGATCCATTTATTTCTATTAAAAAATACTATAATGCTATGAAAAACCTACCTACCTAAACCTACCTAAATAATACATAATCATCAAATAAAATAAAATAAACCGACTCCAACGTTTACATACATACATACAAACCCCGACTTGGTGCCAACGGGACCATTGAGTGGTTATCTCCGGTAAGATAAAAAAAAATTGCTTCACGACTCTCGGAGATGGTCTAATATACATACAAAATAAAAATAAAAAATCTGTCTGATTAAGAACCTTCTCCTATTTTTAAAGTACGTTAAAAAAGTCTTCTTCTAACTTTTCAGTCAATCGGTCGATAAAAAGTCAATAAAATTAATTATTCTCAGAATAATAAAAAACAATTATCATACTCAATTAGTTTCAGATTAAATCGTTTTATAACGACAGAATCTTTAATTTCTTCGAATAGGTTTTCCAATGAAATTGAGGACGTCAGTAAAAAAAATAGGCGCCTGCCTTTATAATGACATTAATGAAAAACAAAATGTGATCGCTCATTGATTGATAGCCTGCCGTCTTAAACCTTAATTATGACTACCAAACACCCCAACAGCATCTACCAAACAACCTAAGAATAACAATTGTGCATCAGGGTCTAAGTACCGCGAATGTAGTTCAAAGTTTTTTAGGTAAACTAGAAACCCTTATATTTAGTTTGACTACTTATGTCCACCTGATCCGGTCCACGGCATAGCTTATTGACCGTTAGTATGTACTAGAAATTTGCAATTTTTTATATTTATATACAGTGTGTAACATGGTAAGGTCAATGCGGATAAGATCGTCTATCAGGAAAGTCCGTCTACCAACTGATTTCGACCCCTAACTCAACAATATAAGACGCATATGACGGACTTTCCTTACAAATAAAATTTGCCGGACTTATCCGCACTGACCTTACAGGCTTTTATTGAAACCGAAGAATACGATGCATATTTTTAGCCAAACCGTGAGCATTATTTGAATTGAATTTGAATCGTTAATTTGCACTTGACAATGACAGATTGCAGCCATTCAAAATATTTGACAAATAAGCAATACACGCGTTACATTGATCGTTCGGAGGAATTAGACTTAACTGTACGGTCAATTTAAATATTTATCAAATGTTGATACTTCAAAACGATTGCTAGTAATGCGTATTATTTCCCATTTTCGTAAAAACCCGGGTCATGGTAACACACTGTATATATATTAGTCATGCCGAAGTGGTAAAATAAAATAAAAACAAAGAAAAAACGCGTAGTTAATCTTCCCTTTGCAAAAATAAAGAGTTGAACAGGTCTTTTAAAAAGAATAAGGGTCCATAATATTTTTTTTTCTAAAATCATAATTTTCGGAGATAACCGCTAAAGAAATGTGTGTCCCTCTAACTTATGAAAAAAATCATGAATTTTTCAAAATTAATTTAGAGAATAATTAACACAATCAACACAATTTTGAACATAAGCGGCTCAGCCGTTTTTGAATTACTAGGGAACCGAACACTGAGCAGTGAGCATGGCCCCACATCTTGGCCGGTTTTTCATAATACGTAATTGCCATTATAGAAAGTCCTACAGGAAGGACTTATTTAGCTAAGTAGGAGGCAGAAGATCGCTCGCACGGTAGAAAATAATGTAATTTCCATTAACATTACTACAAAGTTACTAATTACAAACAGTAATTTGTAGGTAGGTATGTGTCTGAATGTGAGAACAAAGTTCTACACATACTCGGTCATTAACACCTTGTTTTTAGAACGTGCGCAGAATGCATCTGCAATATCTGCAATTCTGCATATTGCTATCTCAATGCATCGTCCCTATCGTCCTAAATGAATGCAAGACCCAATTGTGACTCCCGCAATTGGTATCCTCTGAACCCAGACGAGCTACTTATTGGTAATTTGTGCAATCCAGTACTTATATGTAGCTAACGTCATCCTAAACATACGCTTTGAGGTGCATTCAGACCCAACGAGCATTCGCTATTCTATCCCCCACTCTACGAAATCAATGAATTACGTTTTGTGTAACGATCGAATTTCGTAGAGTAGGGGGTTAGAATAGCGAATGCTCGTTTGGTCTGAATGCACCTTTATGGAGCATTAACGAGGTGAGCATCACGGGTGTTGCGAGTGTCCATGGGCGACGGTGATCGTTTACCATCACGCGATACGTCTGCTCGCTTGCCGCCTATTCCACAAAAAAAAAAGCATTGCCTTCGTTGCCGCCGTGATTTGGGCTCCACTTTTCACCTAGGATCAAAATTATCCATACAAAATAATTCGGTGCGCAATGTAGAGCAACACAAAACGCTCGTTGACAGCTAATTTCAAAAGCAGACGACATAACTGCCATATTGAATCAATATTAATAAATGTTCGTAGGTTCGTATCTACATTGCTGCTCCGAAAATCTTTAAAAAATTCTGTGGGGTCATAAATAAGTGCAATTTAAAAACAAACCTTGCATGATCACCCACGCTGATAAATTCCACGCCTGGTTTAATTTATCGCCCGTATTAAATTTACTCGCGGTACGTAGGATGCCCTGAAAATTTCGGGAATTTAATACTTAGGAACGTATATTTGACATGTGTTATACCTCTTTCTTACAAGCATAGTCTCATTATTCGAAAACACTGGCCACTTAGAAAAAAAAAAGAATGTCCGATTTTCAATTGTTTTTTAAAGTCGTTGAGTCGCTGGTGAAAATGGAGCTGTCCCGCGAAAGTTTTAGAGCAATGATTTATTATGACTTTAAAAGTGGATTAACACAACAACAATGTGGAGACCGATTAACTATTGCTTTTAGTAGTGAAGCACCTTCAAAGACGACCATATACAGGTGGTATTCGGAATTCCAACGTGGCTGTGTGTCTCTTGCGGATGACGTACGTGAGGGTCGACCGAAAACGGCCGTTACCGATCAAAACATCGATGTTGTTCGCCAACTGATAAAGGAAGATAGGCATGTTACATATCGGGAGATTCAAGAGACTTTAGGCATTGGAATGAGTCAGGTACAAGTTATTTTACAACAAGAGTTGGGCGTGCGGAAGTTATTTTCCCGGTGGATTCCTCACTTGTTATCTGACGACCAGAAAACGGTACGTGTCAATTGGTGCCGCAAAACTTTAAAAAGATTTAATGGAGGAAGCTCAAATGCCGTTTTTAGTATTGTGTCAGGTGACGAATCATGGATTTACGCATATGAGCCTGAATCGAAAAACCAATCTCGAGTTTGGGTTTACGAAGACGAACCGACGACGAAAGTTGTTCGTTCTCGCAGCACGATCAAAAAAATGGTAGCCACGTTTGTCTCCAAATCGGGTCACGTGGCGACTATCGCTCTTGAAGATCGAAGAACTGTCAATGCCGATTGGTATATAGGCGTTTGTTTATTTTTTATTTTTTTTTTTTTTTTTTTTTTTTTTTTTTTTTTTTTTTTATTTTATTGATTTGGGAAACAAACAGCATACAATAATTCTTATAGTCTACAAAAGTATGTTAACACATGAGCCAAAACAGTTTCCACTGAAAGTTTACCGATTGTTTTTGCTGAACTGCGAAAAACTAACCCTAACCGCCGTATTATACTACACCATGATAATGCCAGCCCTCACACCGCTCAGAAAACAGACGACTATCTGAAGGGCGAAAACGTCGAATTACTGGACCATCCTCCGTACAGCCCCGACCTAAGTCCCAACGATTTTTTTACTTTCCCGAAAATAAAGAATCGGTTGCGTGGTCAGCGTTTTCAGACCGCGGAAGAAGCAGTCGACGCTTATAAAATGGCCATTTTGTCAACCCCCACTTCAGACTTCAATAACTGTTTTAAAAACTGGTTTCAGAGAATGAAAAAGTGTATTAAACACAAAGGAGAATACTTTGAAAAACAATAAAAGTACTTTTATTTCATTAAAATGCGTATTTTTTCCGATTCCCGAAACTTTCAGGGCAACCTACGTATTACCTATATCGTTTCGTTTATAGAATATTCAGTTCTTTAATATTTTCATATTGTACAGTTACGTCTAATAATATGTATACCTTCATTTTGGAACGTATGTCAAAGGTATAAGGATCAAAATCGTATACATAGTATTAGAGCCGACCGTACTTATTAAAAAAAATCGCAATAATGTAAACAAACCAGGAGAGCTAAAACACTAAACTCGTTTTATTACATAATCGTTAATTGATGATAATGACTAGGTATTTCATCATCTTCAACTGGTTTCGAAGATGACATTTAGATCTAGACCACAGAATCCAATGTCAATTGATTTCGTATAATGAATAGGTAATGAAATAGCGGAAAATACAACGAAATTAGTATAGTATAGTATTTTATCTACATCCATATCATAAGTTGTCTACAATATGTTTAGCGGCGGTAAGCAAATAGCCTACTTTAAGAAATCTGTATCTGTGGATGTATCATAATTTTTACTTTACGATATCGGCAACCGATATCTTAATCACAATTAAATTTCGAACATTCTGTTAAAAAGAAAAAACACACTTTAACTTCGATTATCGAATTAATCGATTTGTAATTTCATTCACATTAAAATTCATATTCCATACATTCTTCTAAATGTCGAATACTGAGAATCGATTTGAGAATCGATATCGACTCAAGACCTTACCTGGTTTATGAATAAAAAAAAACTAATGTCAGTTCAGTCATTTGTTTTGTTTGAATTGTTTCAAACAAGGAGGTTGGAGGGTTGCCTATAGGTTACACACTAAAGAGGTCCGTGCTCTGTGGTTTCAAACATACAACTTTTTTGGACTGTTGACTTGAAAGTTAAATATTATCGAGTTCGTTGTGAAATATTTACACTGAAAAATTATTTATGACGACGAAGACAGTGATGTTGAAATGTGTGAAACACCACCAGAAATCCGGGACGCCGCTACAACCGTGACCAATAATTTGCTGCCACAAAAATAAACATATTGTAGAAAACTTATTATATGTATGTAGATAAAGTTATGTATGTGACTGTACATAATTAGGCATTAAACACTCGTGTGATCTTATTATGAAACTCGCCTACGGCTCGTTTCATAAAACCACACTCATGTTTAATGCCTCTTATTATGCGCCAGCCACATAAATAACTAATAAGTAGTACTTGCAGATACTTGAACAAACAATCCGTGATAAATAGCTACCTACGAACGTAGTTATATATCGGAAAGTAGGTATCAAATCTGTGTGCTTATCATGAGCTGCCGCTGCTTTATTAACGCGGACATACTTTCTATCCATCCGGCTAGTAATCACGTATCGGTGCGAGCGAGCCGGGTATGTAAGTTCGCGTTAAGAACTAACCCCCTTATTCATAAACGTTTGTTAACTTAACAAGCCGCTAATAATTGTTTGTCCCTTTTGCTCTTAAGGACACATTGTTAAGACCGAAAGGGACAAACAATTATTAGCGGCTTGTTAAGTTAACAAACGTTTATGAATAAGGGGGTAAGTTTAAATGTTTTTATTTCTAGATTCCAACCATGAAGTATCCTCCAGCCATGCAACGCCTCGGCACCCCAAAGCCGCAACTGATCTCCCACCACTCTTCATACTCCACCGGCGAGACCGCAGGCGGGCTGAGCGTTCTGTTCACCGTGCTGTGCATCGTCGACCTGTTTGGAGTGTTTCCCGTCGTGGCGCTGCCAAAGAGCGTCATAGCGTGCGGTGAGAGTCCATTAGTGTCCATTTCATGCTCCACCGGCGAGACAAGAGGGCTTGTTCACCGTGCTGTGCATAGTCGACCTTCGGCGTGTTACGTCGTGGCGCTGCCAAAGAGAGTCATAGCGTGCGGTGAGAGTCCATTAGTGTTCATTTCATGCTCCACTGGCGAGACAAGAGGGCTTGTTCACTGTGCTGTGCATAGACCTTCGGCGTGTTACGTCGTGGCGCTGCCAAAGAGAGCGTGCGGTGAGAGTGTAGTTCCAGTGTCCACTTCATATTCGAACAGCAAGACGGCAGCTCTCTTGCACTTGTGAATCGTACATAAATGTGACAGAGAGGCGACATGTCGAACGTGGTATAATCCATTTCAAATACCGTGGCCCGATACTACATAAAACTTTGCAGTAGCATCGGGCCATGGTATTTGAAATGGAGTATACGCGCCTTTGCGGTTGAACATCAGATCCTAGGAGTTATGATATTCGTACTTAACATCGTAGGTGTATCGTACATACTGAAACCGTAGCACATGGTCATAGTTCAATCATCAGACACCAGAATCTTCTAATTTCTTTTTACAGGTTTATACGGAATCCCCTTAGTGCTGGTAGTCTTCGGACTGCAGATCTACACTTCAATGCTGCTCGGTCGATGCTGGATTCTGGCGCGGGAAATCGCTCCCGACATTAGAGAAAAGAACAGGTCAGAAGTTTTCCATTTGGGAAAAATTCTTTAAAACAAATTTTATGATTGAATCCACACGAGGGGCAAGAGAGTGGGGGTTGATTCCATTTACCAAGACTGTTATAGCGGTAATTCTCAAAATAGTGGCATCGTACCCTGCCGTTACGTTTTTGAATCGAAAGTATGTGAAATATGTATGTTGCACATTTAATTTTTTTTTTACAGATAGACACTAATATTACACATCGAGGCCAAAACAGTATTTTTCTATACATATAATACTTTTGTAAAAAAAAATGAAGAATACCGTTTTCTACTGTACCCTGCCCTGTCCAAACACGACACTGCTCCAGTTTTAGCTCTTTAGATTATTTAACTACAGTTGTATGATATTGAAACTTGGTTTTTTATAGAAACTATACTATAACATTATTACATATGACGTTGCGCAGGATGTTTAGATGACTTTTAACATAAATATTCACGTTCGAAGTTTGTCCAGCGATATTTTCTCTGTATCCTGTCCGTTCGCGGTATTGCACCTCACACACATATAGAAAGTCTTATTGAGAACCTAATTGATGCAAAACACGTCTTCAGTATGGTTCTAGCCGCTGGTGGAAAGGTTTCTGCACGAGGTGCACCTGTTTTGTGTCGACAAGTTTTTGAAGTGTGACGTTCGGAGTTTGTAACAGGTATGTACACTTTATCCTGGCATGCTTATTCTAAAATATTCATACGGCTGGTTACTTGCTTATACTATTTTAATATTCCATTAAGGTATAACTATATATACTAAAATTATGATATCTGTATTATTAACAGTTTACGAGATAATATCTAGTTAGTCGACTTTTCACTGCACCCTGTGTAACTTTATCCTGCAATCACTCTGCAGGGTAAAGTGACTGTTGACGGGATGAAGTGAAAAAGCTATTTATACAAAGTTTTTACTAACTTTCACTATATGCAGGTAATTATGTATGTATGTTTGAGGGTATCATGTCTTTCTACAGAATTTAATTTTACCGAATATCACTTGCCAACCCACTTTTCGCAGATGATTCACTTGGCATACTAACATTTGCCAACTTTCATTTGGTTCCTCTTTCTCTTTGTTCTTTCAGTGCTATGCATCTCTGACTATTCTGTTCTATGATGAGGATGCAATTTCCTCGAAGATCGGGGCTTAGCAAGGCGATACTGAGATCCCTCGTGTGTTGCTTGGCGATCCAGAGCCTGATCACAATATTGGAGTCACTTTTAAACGTCTGGTATTCGGAAGATGGGGAGATGATTCCAATATCGTGCTCAATGACGACCGTAGACTGTCGAAAACTTTGCGTTTAATAGGCTTAGACGTAAATTCTTCGAAGTGCGAGTTGTATGCCTGAAACCCTGTCAGACTTCGAATCTGTCTTGTCAGGCATCATCGTAGTTGGATGGAGTGAGCTCGGAGCTTTAGGCTAAGACGGTGGCTCTGAGGGCTGCTTATGAGCGCTTAGAGCAGCTATTGGCACATGTGCCGTTGGTGCTACTACGCAACTGCCTTACCAGTACAACGCCGCGCATAACTTACACTTTAAGCACAGCCTCAACTTGGATGTTTCAACAGGAGTCAGTTAAATATGACAAGTCGCTTAAGCAAGGGATAGGAACTGTCTTAAACATTCAATTTGGCGATATACAGTAGTGCAAAGCAACATTCCGTATTCGTTTCGGAGGTCTTGAGATTCGCTGTATGCGGGACGCTAGGGTCGCGTCGTAGCGTTCCCTACCTCCTTTCATGCGTCGGCAGGTATTTTTGCTAAAATTTTGTCTATGTTACCTTTCGTGCGGAAGGCACTGGACGTGTGATCGGTTAGCTCTTTGGGGGAAACGTATCCGAATAATCCCAATTCTCAAAAGCTTTGGTCTGATGTTTTGCGCTCATTTAGCAGCGTGCTGGAAGGTGCTAGTGTTGTGGAGGATGTCGCTCAGTTTAAAACGATGAGGCGGCCCGAGTTCTGGGCCTGGTTGCATGCACTACTGTCGCCACAACTGGGACAGGTGCTCGATAACGATGCATTGAGAATGGGTGTTGCCTTGATACTGGGATCCAAGGTGTGCGAACCCCATCTCTGCTTATGCGGAGTATCAGTAGAGGTGAATGGGCACTAAAGACTGAGTTGTTCCCGTTCTACGAGGCGTTTTGCGAGACACCATGTGATGTCTTGGTCTCGGCTCTCGGCGAATGTTCCCTGCATAGCGGAGCCTCAGGACTTGAGCTGTACAGATGGCAAGAGACCGGACGGCTTAACGCTGGTTCCCTTCGCTACCTGCTGCGGGATGCTACGTGTGTGAGTACATTTGTACCTTTGCATCTGTCGCAGACATTGCGAAGGTTTCAGGAGCGGCCGCTAAGAAAGAACGCTGCTAGGATCAGACATCTGAAACCAACTTGCAACTTGGAATCAGCTTACGATTCTGTTCCGTTCCAGCTCTCACCTTGTCCAAAGAATTACGCTTGCCGTCCAGCGCGGTAATGTTGCATGCACGTTTGGGAGGGGTGGCATCCATCAATATGTAATGTAAACAATCCTAAAAACCATATATTTCATAATCACGCCCTTTTAGAACACAATCAACTTAAAACCTTCAATCTTGAGTTCACATACATTTTCCCGGATACTATAGGTACATACATACATATACATAAATACTTGGGTGTAAAATCATAACGGTCGATATATTTTAAGTTTACGTTCAATAAAAGAGTTGAATTGTTAGTGGTAAACTTGTTTTTTTATTTAAACTCTCTTTAACCTGCCACATTTTCCCTACTACCCTGTCTTGTCACTTTCTCCTATATGTCAAAAATTTCAACTCGCCATAACTTCTACGTTTTTACAAGTAGTTCGTTCCCTTTCACAAATTTGGTATCTTTGATGAACTCAATAACATATTCTAATCTAAAAAGCTAAAAAAAAAACACTTTAATTTTTTTCATTTACTTTACCCTGCCGATGCCACTTTTTTGAGAACAACCCATAGTAGTGTAGCATTTGCTAGGATTACGAACACACGAGATATACTGTTGCAAAACATTCTCATTTCCTAAAATGACTGTAAAATGCTCATGAGAAATTTTTCATGCAAGTTACCATGGAGAACATTGTCTTCCAGATGAGGGATTATTCACGATGCAGACGACGATCCCGTTATTGATCATTTGAGTTACTTTCACACTGGTGACTGTATCATCTCCAGTGATCGGCGTAGGGTGTGCCATTTCGGTTATTCTCACCTGTTATACAACCAATTTGTCAGCAGAGTCAGATGACAAAGTCATTGTAACAGGTTGCGAATAACCCGAAATGGCACACCCTATGCTGATCACTGATCATCTCGTAAAGTGCCATAGAAATTGACCTGAAATTGATTGTGCTATAATTTTAGATGAATTGCAGGTATCCGTACGCCGCAGTAGCAGAGTTGGCGTTTGGAAAGCACGCCAGACGGCTCGTCACGTTCCTCATAGACGCCACCGTCTTTAGCGCTGGCGTACCTAATTTCATTGTTGGTAAGAAATCAGCTAATTGTACACTTGGATTTAAGCAGCGACCTGCCAGCCTCTTGAGGCGGACTAATAATAGGTATACAGGGTGAACGATATGAAGTGTTACCAAGTAGATTTTATTAAGTCTGGTGTCAAAGTAATAGCGGCTTTTATTATCGGAAATATGTTTTGGACACCGTATTGAAGTCTTAGGCACGCAAACATAAGAATGAAACTGAGCTTTGGCTTATAAAGATCGTAAGAACCAAAAATGGCTGAAACCCGAATTTCACGTGTCATTTTTTTTTTTTTTTTTTTTATGCTATAGGTGGCAAACGAACAGACGAATCGCCTGATGGAAAGCGATTAACGTCGCCCATGGACATCCGCAACACCAGAGGCGTCGCAAATGCGTTGCCGGCCTTTAAGGTGGGAGTACGCTCTTTTCTTGAAGGTTTGAAGGTCGTATCGGTCCGGATACACCGCTTGTGACAATTCGTTCTCCAGTGCATTGAATTTCGGACTTTTTATCTGGTCTATTTGAAGAGAAAGGTGAGAACAATTAATCATGCTAGTATAAATGCAATGAAAGAAAGCGATCGTATTTCACTGGCTCATACCACTACCCAGTAGTCACAAACTTGCTGCGAGCAAATATTTTTTTTACCATTTGAAGACTATAGTTAAGGCAAAGGGTAGTATATTGACTAAAAGTAAATTTAATCACAAAATGTAATATTGTTCCTCTTGTTTTTTCTTAATTATAGTAACAAATTGTTACAACAAAGAAATCGCAGTCCTTTGAAATTGGTAACACTTCATATCGTTCACCCTGTAATATTAACAAAGGCCTGTAGGCTTGTGATGGTACCGTGTTTAATCGTTTGTCGTTGTTGCCGTTAGGTTGTAACTGGAAAGTGACGAGTAGCACGATAGACAGCAAACGCGTGACGATGATTGGCGAAGCCACCTGGATTGGCGTCATTCTTATTTTCTTTTTCTGATATTACATTCAGATCAATTCTCTTGAATATTACCATTAAGCGTTGTCATATTTAAAATTATTGGCACTCTGGCGCGCCAATTCGCTCAAAAGTATCTTACTTAAATAACCTCCGTAATATCTTGACAGACATCTTTAAATGTTCATTCCATAAAATGTTTCGAAACATCCGAATTTATGTTTCTGTCTCAATGAACTTCAGTGGTATTATACAGGGTGTTCGTTTCGATTTGCGATAAATTAGACAGGTTACTTGGACCATTAACAGAAGTTGTCTGATATATCGACTTTTGGAAAATTCGATAAAAAAATATTTTTTTTTGTTTTCATACATAATAAATGAAATAGTAAATGTGAGAGAACCTTAAGAATAAAATAAAAGTTAATCTCAGGTGACTGACGGCACATGTCAAAATAAGTAACATGAGAATGTAATAAAGGTTGCAATACACATGTTCAGTGATTAAACTTATTTTTTTAATAACTCATTAACGGTGAGAGTTAAACACTAGTTTCTTAAAGAAATTAATTATACATATTTGACCTAAATAAGCTTCCCTTAAAGTTATAGCATATGAAGAAAAACACGCTGTAGAATACAGAAGGTCACATGACAGCAACTAAAATCACTTCTTATTAATGAGATCTCTTAAAATCATCATTTTTAAAGAGGAAGACTTTTCAATGTTCCACTCCAGCGTCACAAAGTATGCAGCTGTTTTGGTGGAAGATCACAGGCGGCGGAGTCGGCATCTCGTACTGTGTGTGGATGGTCATCATAGGACTGCTGCTGTGCCCCGTCATGTGGCTTGGATCCCCTAAGGACATGAAGTAAGTCTTTCCTTTGAAGGAAAAATACTGCTCTTGTATCTGCACCAATTGAGTTCCCATCTTTAACCCCTCGTGTGTCGCGCATATTTTTTTCTAATAGGTAGTTTTCTCGTCACTGATCAGTGCTTAGACATACGAAGGGTTTAGGTTACTCAAATATCTTGGATGTAAGACCCGTAAGACTTTCGTATGGCTCCGTGAGCTGAAGAGTTCTGTTAATTATCAAGTGTGTATAAAAATGGTTTATTAAACTGAAGCATACAAATGAAAATTATTACATTCAAATGGGTACTTAAAACTAATCTTAACCCTATCCTAAAATTAAGTAGGTACTTAAGGTGCATTCATCCTTTCTTGTCTTATCAAGTAAACAAACACTTTTTGAAAACATTATCACACTTTTCTCTGCAATTACACATTAATCATCACGTCAAATGTTGTTGCATACTTAATTAAACTCGCAAAGTATTATAATCACTCAAAAAAGCACTGAAAAATATCATTTCTGTAAAGATTTTCGTCAATAAATGCTGTTACGGTCGGATAACTTTAAAAACATCTGACATTGATGTGACATTGCGATGTCTAGATTGTCTATGTACCATAATGTTGGCATGTCAATATATCGATATTAATACTTGTACAACTCGAGGAAAATGCAATTAAAATAAATTGCAGTAATTTACCAAAATTTATTAGGGTTTCGTAGCAAAAATGGCAACAACGGAACCCATACTTATAGTTTCGCTATGTCCGTCTTTCCGCAGCATACTTAGCTCAGTGGCCGTTAATACTATAAATCTGAAATTTGGTACAGGTATACATATTGATCATGCCAACAAAGTGATACAATAAAAAGTAAAAAAAAAAATTTTTTTTTCGGGTACCTCCCCCCCAATTGGTGATGTGGGGTGATTTTTTTTATTTGCTGTAATCGTATAGTGTGGGGTATCATTGAATAGGTCTCTTAAAAAGAAAAAGGGGCTTTTAAGAAAGTTTTTTCTAAAGTCAATATTTTCGGAGATAATCGCTCCAGATGAAAAAAAAATATCCTCCCCTCTAACTTTTGATCCAAAGGTCCAAAAAAAATCATGAATAGTGGGCTGGTATAAAACTATTTCGAACATAATCGGCCCAGCCGTTTTTGAATAACTACGAAACCCTACACTGAGCATGGCCCGACATGCTCTTGGCCGGTTTTTGCAATTGATTTCAATATTTATTTTATTCAAAGACTGGCAGTGCTTAGTTGTCTATTGAATATTGAATAAAATCTTCACGTCAAACGTCATTCGTTTCGCTACTTCGCTTCACGTCGTTCGTTACGGGTGCACTTCATGTGATTTTTCTCATGACTAGTGGCGCCTTCGTTGGAGCGACAGAGAAAAATCCTCGAAATTTAACCATAGTTTTTGATATAATCTTATACGAATTAATTCTCTTCCTGACAGACGATGTGAAATCGATAATCCTCTATTTACGTACCTAAGCAGTGAAATTATCGCTGACATTTCATTATATCGACATTTCTAATCACTAGTGATTGTCTTTAGATCATCGTTGACGTTTTGTTTGTTTTACTTGGTCTGTGGTTTGTTTACATGATAAGACAAGTAAGGATGAATACACTGTAGGTAAACTAACCTTTAGCCAAACCCGTTCTACGCTTCCCCCCGACACAAACCGCAATGGACAGTCAAGTGCAAAAATAAGTATCGAAAGAATCCGCTCATAAATATGTCACAACGTTCTTATTACACAGAATTAGAGTGCACTGGGATATATTTTTGAACATTTTTGTGTACACCTTATTTTGTCTTTGACTGGACAACCTCTGCAGCAAGAAAGACCCGGGGCGAAGATCATGACCACTCAATTGTGTGAATTGTTTTGAAAATCACAACTCATAACCTAATTAGATACAGAGAAGAGTTATCGCGCAAGGAAAAAACAAATACTTACGAAATCATTGATAATGAGAAACGGGGGCACCCTAGTTGTTCGCTTGAGTAAATAAGCTGCAGCTTGCCAAGAGTCATTTTTCTTCTAGCAGAATTCGTGCTCTATACAAAATAATAATTTCCCCTCACCAGCTTGTAAAGCGCTCTTTTATCCTTTAATACGAGCGGGTAAAAATGCATCTTATTCACTTGTGAGGCAAAGTAATCTCTAATTCCTATGGCACTGCCTAGTATAAGTGGATCTGTATGACCGTAGTAAACATGCACAATCGGAGCTCACATGATAAATCGGTCAATGCTCATTGGTGACTCTGTAAGCCATTGGCTAAATTTAAGTAGGAGTAAGGATCTCACCAAACTAGTCCGCGCCGTTTCGGCTAATCGCGTACGGAAAAAGCTTTATGTCAACGCAATAAGAGCGAGGACATCGTAAATCGGCTCGGCCCATGCGAAACGACGTGTTTCGACGGGAAAACGGCGTTTTGCCGTAAAGCTGTTCGCATTCGTACGACCCCGTTTGCAGCCTAACGCACACGTTCGCATTCCTAAATCTCCTAATACCGCCGTACGCTGCCGGAAAGAGTTGAACGGCTCCGATCACGGCCGAGTACCTACGATAAGGACCGGTCAGAGCTGGCGGAAGCCGTTCAGCGTCTTCGACGGCCGAACGTAGCTGACGACGGCCGAAAAGAGCCGATGACGGCCGAAGTAGCTAGTGATGCGTTTGTATTTATTCATTTGAATTATTACCCACATTAAAATCTGCAATAGATCTGACAACACGAAGTAATACTGTCGTAATCATACACGTCTGTTCAATTTCAAACTAGTTACTAACAACTAGTCTCCAAAAATGAGATTTACGATTGCCGATCACCCGCTGTCCTATCTATCTGTTCGTCGGACTCAGCGGCTGTACGCGTGCTGTCTGACGTCTCGACGGCAGGACGGAGCACGGGAGAGCCGACCGCCGCTTTACAACTGTTACGGTAGCAAATCGCAGCCGATCGAGCGTTTCCACGGCCGTACGCCGCCGTCCGCGGTTGAACGCAGGTGTTCAACCGCGGAGACGGTCGATCGGCTAAATGCGAATAGTGTGGTGTAAAACACTCGGCGAAAGCCGACTCCGCGTCGATTGGTTTAGTGAGACCCTAAATCTACACTCAACGATTCCTATGGCCCACTACTGCCTAGTATAAGTGGATATGTATGACCGTAGTAAACATACGCAATCGGAGCTCACATGTTAAATTGGTCAATTCTCATTGGTGATTTGTAAGCCATTGGCTATATTTAAGAGCCATACGTATACCATATATATTAAGCTTTAAATGGTTTTTTTTAAGTTACCTAATTTACATTTGGATGAGATTTGTAATCATATTTCCTCGCGATAGTGAGGGGAAAACATTTGTATTACACTTGGCGGCAAAGTTTGTTCAACTCTCGTGCCTTGACAAGTTGACACCTTCGCAATGCTCAAGATTCCAGTTTTTAAACCACTCGCTACGCTCGTGGCTCAATTTTGGAGTGTTTCGCTAGCTCAGGTTTCAATATTGGCACGAAAGTTAAACTACAACTTTGCCCCCTTGTACAAGTATAATAAATAACTATGGATATAACAAATTATCTTGTAGATCGCTCGCCGTCGCTTCAGTATGCATAGTAACCACGGTCGCCATTTGCACCTGGACGTGTATCCTGCTGGACGACGTGTCTCCTCCCAGCGCTGGTCTCCTCGAGAGACCACAGCTCCAAGATCTGGTCGTGGCTTATGGAATCATCGCCTTCCAGGTGGGTCTTTTTTGTATGAGTTAGGTTACAAATCATTCCTGTGGACATATGAAAGTTAAGGGCGCTAGAAGCTAGAATAGGCCAGTCATTTTAGCTGAAATTTGGTAAGAATCTCGGAATTCGAGATACCCAGCTGTAACTTTGTAAATAGTTCTATATTGACACCCTTAAAGTTGTCTCAAAACCTACATATGGTAGGGTGTACGCAACTATTAAATTTCAAGGTCAAAAGGTCACAAAAATCGTCTTTTTGCGCTTTTTTTGTACATATTTCTTTTCCTATGGGTTTTTTACTCTTTATATGTATGACAATATTGTAGAATACAAAATTCTCTACAACTTATGCATAAAACATTTTTTATACGTTGAACCGTTTTCGAAATAGACGGCGGAGAGCGCGGGGTAAGAGCATCACTTTAGGTCAACCGGTGCCTCCGGTCGAAAACGCGCTATACATAGTTGAATAACTATCGATAAATCAATGATTTATAATATTTATAGTAACAATTTTTTTATGTTATATCTTTTTCTTCATTCTAATTAAATCTCTGTTCATTAAATAATACTTATAATTTTAAAGTGGAATCCTGAGCGAAATGAGAGTTTCAAGCGTTAACGCCCAAGACAAAAATAATTTTGATACCGTGTGACATATACCGTGATTACCGTGTTTCACACCAACTATGAGAAAAATAATAGACGTTACATATTTAATATTATTGCGTATAATGGATTCGTAATTGATTACGTACACTTGCTATTTATTTTCATATTTCATTGTTATTTTTTAGACTAGCAACAGAAAGTCCTTCAACAGAAAAGTGCCACTTTGATCCCTCCTAGCAGGGAAAAAGACCCGTATTCGAATAAGTGGTGTGAAATAGTAGATTGTGTTTGTGGGATCAAAACGGTATATATCCGGCGTGGGCGTATATTGAATCCTGAATGGAGTGACTAGGGCTTGCAATATCGGACCATTTCCAGTTCCGGAACTGATTTCCGATATTACACTTCAATTCCGGAATTCCGATACTAGTTCCGGAATTAACGAAAATTTTGTAAATCTAGGTCATATTCAAATAAAACGTTAAATTGCTATGTGATTTGTATACAAAATATCCATGAGGAAAGGGAAACAATTTAACAGCATATTCCTGAGGCTAAAAGAAGCAAGTTTTTTTGTGTGTTTCGAATGCTGCACTACATAAAAAAGAATTTTATTAATGAAACTATCGCAAAAAATGCATTTTAAAGTTTTAGGTAATTATTGTACATTGTGCATCAAGGGAGGTAAGCACGGAATTATTAACGAGAGTGTTAGAAGAAGAAGAGAGTTGTTGAAGGCAACACAGCGACAAAATCTCAGTGGAATCCTGTAAACGTTATACTACATTTTAAACTTCAAATCTAGTCATAAATCCGCAGTTAATTTTTTTCCCTTCCCTCATGGGCACATTGTATTGTCCATTAATAAATTCAAGTTAAGTTCTTATACAAAATGCTTAGTACTTATAGGTATGGTAATTCAAATTAGAAACATTAGTCATTTTACCTGTAAACTTTAATGACAGATACCAAAATTTTACTTTTTTGGAATGCTACTTGATATTAGACCAAGTGGAGACTTAAGTCAAAGTTTAAGATTCTTCGACATATGTAAATAGTAATGCGTATAATTATCGAAGGGCTAAAAGAAAAATAACGGTAAATAATTGCAACCCAATTGGTAATTGGTATCAATTGATAATTAAAATCTGGTACAGGATCGTTGTTTACCTTGGCCAGTTTTCGTGGTTTAGTAGTACCTAGTATTTAGTAAACACGGTTTATTTTACAGAAAATAAAACATAACACAATTTGTGGTTAGAACTACTTATCGATATATATTGTGGTGGCTTTGTATCCTGTACTCTGTACCTGATTATCATAATCGTGTTGATATTTTATGTTTATCCATGTAATAAAAACACTTTTTTTAAATTCCGGAATTCCGATATTAGCTGTGTCAATTCCGGAACTGTAAAAACAGCAAAATCGGTCCGAAATTCCGATATTTCGAAATTCCGGAATTCCGGAATGCAAGCCCCAGGAGTGACGGATTCCACAAAAGTGGAATCCTGAGCGTAATGAAGGATTCAGGCGTTAACGCCCAAGACGAAATAATTTTGATACCGTGTGACACATACTGCTTTTCACACCACCTATGAGAAAAATAAAAGATAAATATCACATATTTAATATTTATGCAAATAATCGATTCTGAAGAAATTTTTATCAATTATGAACGTATTGTTTATTTTAATATTTCGTTGTATTTTTTTAGGCTGGCAATAGAAAGTCCTTTGGTGCCTCCTAGCAGGGAAGAAAAGACCCGTATTCGAATAGGTGGTGTGAAAAATATTTTTTCAGCAGAGCGACTCGAATATAGGGGTTTTGCTGCTTGAAACTAGTGAGTCAAATGCAATTTTGCTGCTTAAAAAAAAACTTTATTTTTTTCCGTATTGTTGCTTATGCTAGTCGTAGGTCATATTTTCATGCTGCGGGGTGTGATGCAAACTTCGAACATTTAAACTTCATTATAATCCGTCACTTTCATTTCGTTACGAAAAAAAAGATTGATATAGAATATATTATCTCGATTCGTCATTCGACTTTGAAACCTTCGTAGTAGGCCCTCAAAAAGCGGGAATGAATAACTCGTTCGGATGCAAAATAAAATTCTACCTCAAGTCAAACTTGTATAATCATAATATTTTCTTCGGTTACCGCGAGGATTACACATGAAATAAAACTACGAAAACGGGTATGAAATTAGTAAATAAACTCGCGTATATTAACTAATTTTAACTTGATTCCGACGTTTCGAACACTTTACAGGGTTCGTGGTCTGCGGATGACTGAGACTCCGCAGACCACGAAACCTGTTAATACTCGTATACCCTGCTAATATACGCGAGTTTATCCGTTTTCATAGTTATATTTCTTGTATAATAATATTAAACCTATAAAAAATCTTTAGGCGTTGCACTTTGGCAGTCAATTCCTTAATACCGCTCGTATCGCTGACTGGTCGCTCGGAACTGTTCTCCAAAGTCTGAACTCTCTGTTCTAGGCTACCAATACGATTACCGAGCTTCTCGACTGTGATAGTTTCTCAAAATTAGAGTTAATATTAGAGAGTTCCAGACGCAATAAATATTTGTTCAACAAAAGAGCAAAGCAGATTTTTGGTGCGTGTAAATGTTGAGTCCCGAGAAAGCGAAAGATTCTATAATTGCGCGTTGAGGGATTCAAAGATACGAGATGCAAATGTGAACGCTCTCGTGTGCAAGCTCTCGCTTACATGAGCAAGGTAAGTGTTGTTAAATAAATTAATATGAAAAAATAAGTGGAATAGTTAGGAAAAAAAAAAATAAAATAGAATAATATAATTTATAAAAATGGACAAATAGTTATAATCATTGATTTATCGTTAGTTCCTCAACTATAGATGGCGCTTTTTCGACCGGAGGCACCAGTTGACCTGAAGTGATGTTTTTACCGCGCGCGCTCCGCCGTCGATCTCGAAAACGGTTCAACGTATAAAAAATGTTTTTATGCAAGAGTTGTAGAGAATTTTATATTCTACAATATTGATTATACATATAAAGAGTAAAAAACCCATAGGAAAAGAAATATTTACAAAAATAGGCCCAAAAAGACGATTTTTGTGACCTTTTCACCTTGAAATTTAATAGTTGCGCACACCCTACCATATGTAGGTTTTGAGACAACTTTTAGGGTGTTAATATACAAGTATTTACAAAGTTACAGCTGGGTATCTCGAATTCCGAGGTGAACTTACTAAAATGACTGGACTAAGAAGTGCTAGAACTCTAATTATCTTGTTGGACGAACACAAGCCGATTATGTGGCTTGTAGTTTTTAAGAATTACATGAATGGTGAAAACCTAATTTGTATGTCCCAGGACCGTTAGCTTTCGCAATATCCACAGGAAAGACGCCCGTTTTCGCGAACGCTGTATGACCCATATATTACACACACAGTATTTATAAGCAAACTAAAACAACTACTCATAAATAAAGCGTACTACATTCTAAACTAATTTTTGGAAGAATAATCATTATTCTACCAGAATACCCTCAAATACTCACAAAATAAACATCTTGTTTCAAAAAATGCTCTCATTAACCGGTACCTACTGTGAGTAAGAACTAATAACTCACTGGTAAGAACCAGTTCTTTATTCTTTATTCAACAACAACCATGTAAAAAACAGCTTACGCCAAGACATTACATGTGGTATTATCTATAAGCTAACATAATTGTAATAGTCATAACATTTTATGTTAAAATAATGAAAAGGAAAAATTATAGGGTACAGTTGCAGGTATTAAGGTAATGGTAAATTTTTCGTCTAAGTTGTGTCCATCTATCAGAGAAAATGTCGGCATTTTGAATCGTAGCTAAAAAGTTATTAATTAGTTCTATAGCTCTGTGGGTGGGTGCGTTGGAAGTTTGATGGGTGCGGATGTGATATGGAATAGTAAGGAGGTCTCTAGGGCGGCGCACTCGGCGCCCCACTGCAGCTGTATAGTTGTTAGGGATGAGGTTATAGGCATACCAAAAATAGTATGGGTAAGTAAGAAAGACCTTTTCTAATGTAATTTTAAAATGAATAATATTAATAGGAATAAGTAAATTGTAAATTGCAACACCCCTCAGGGTTCATGCAATTTTATACTTATTCATGAATGCAAATAAATAACAATAAACAATCAAGTCACCAAAGGTTTGTTTAATTCCAGTTCGACATTCACCCGATGCTACTCACCATCCAAGTGGACATGAAGGACAGCCGCAAGATCAACCGAGCTGTAGTTTGCGGATTCGCGTTCACCGGAGCCCTGTTCGCGGTCACCTCGGCGCTGGCCGCGTACCGCTACGGCAGTGCGGTTGAGAGCAACATATTACAAGGTATCACATTAAATCATCTCAGCCATAAGACGTCCACTGCTGAACATAGGCCTCCCCTCCAGATGCCAGGTCCCTCCTGGACCTCCAGATGTACCGGTTAGGGAACATACCCATACTATGTGACCTGTTTAGGGGGGGGGGGGGGGGGGGGTCCGTCAAAGTACCACTCTTGATCACCATGGGGAGGGGGGGTGTCTGGTATCTTGTCACGTGACTTTTGGAAAACTCGAGCTAATGAAGCTTTAAAACAAAATTAAATTTACAGGCAGAGGCACTCTCCTTTTTAACCGCCCTTGATGCTTTAATAAAATATTTTAAAATAAAAATTAAACCGCCTTCAAAAATTCGCCTGATCTAAAAAGTAAAAAATAATTTTAGTTCCTACTTCTTAGGATTTCCTACCCAAACCTTTAAACATTTTACCCTATTCATTGAAATAAAATATTATGGTTAGGTACCCTACAGATTTCTTAGAAGTCGGTGCCAAGCCAAATAGGTACGTTCATAGTTATATATTAGACAGAGCTTTGTAACTTACTTCCCTTACTCCGATTATGCTTTTATCAACAGTATGATCTGCCTCAGTAATTTTGCTGAAAGCATAACAGGAGTGATAGTAAGTTACAAAGCTCTATCAAATACTTATACTCGCGAAGTGAACATATTTGGCTTGGCACCGACTTCTAAGAAATCTGTAGGGTACCTAGCCATAATATTTTATTTCAATGAATAGGGTAAAATGTTTAAAGGTTTGGGTAGGAAATCCTAAGAAGTAGGAACTAAAATTATTTTTGACTTTTTAGATCAGGCGAATTTTTGAAGGCGGTTTAATTTTTATTTTAAAATATTTTATTTTTTGCTTTTTAGTACCTTGTGTAATTTATATAAAATCGTTGTTTAGTATGCTCTAAATACTTATAATTAGAATGTATTGCACTGTAGTAGGTCAGAAAACCTGAACTAGCTAACGTATATGAATACAACAAACATTCCCATTCCATTCCCATTATCAAGGAGATATACATTGTATCATCAGCAGGGTATGAATAATTTCAAAGATTATAGGTAACAGCCTTTAGCATGCCTATATTATTTAAAGAATCACTAACCGCTTACCAACATGTCATAACTACTAAGCAAACACTTGAATAGATCTAAAATGTATGACAGTTTTTGTATTATCCTCCAACTCCTAATCGTTAAGGAGTTATACCTTTCATCATCAGCTCATCAACATGAGGCTATGACCACCTAAAGGCAAATACTCAAATAGCTTCCAAAATACATGACATATGTTATATTTAAAGAATTATCCCCCAACTCCTAATCTCTAAGGAGTTGTACCGTCCATCGTCAGCTCACCAACATGAGGCTATTACCACCTAAAGGCAAATACTCAAATAGCTTCCAAAATACATGACATATCTTATATTTAAAGAATTATCCCCCAACTCCTAATCTCTAAGGAGTTGTACCTTCCATCATCAGCTCACCAACATGAGGCTATGACCACCTAAAGGCAAATACTCAAATAGCTTCCAAAATACATGACATATCTTATATTTAAAGAATTATCCCCCAACTCCTAATCTCTAAGGAGTTGTACCTTCCATCATCAGCTCACCAACATGAGGCTATGACCACCTAAAGGCAAATACTCAAATAGCTTCCAAAATACATAAACTATGTTATATTTAAAGAATTATCCCCCAACTCCTAATCTCTAAGGAGTTGTACCTTCCATCATCAGCTCACCGACATGAAAGGATGACCACCTAAACGCAAATACTCGAATAGCTTCCAAAATACATGAAATATGTTATATTTAAAGAATTGTCCCCCAACTCCTAATCTCTAAGGAGTTGTACCTTTCATCATCAGCTCACCAACATGAAAGGATGACCACCTAAAGGCAAATACTCAAATAGCTTCCAAAATACACGAAATATGTTATACTTAAAGAATTATCCCCCAACTCCTAATTGCTAAGGAGTTGTACCTTCCATCATCAGATCACCAACTTAAAATGTTCATGACTAGACGCAAATACTTGATTAGTCTTCGAAAATAAATGAAAAATGTCATGTGTGCCTACAACATTTGAAGAGTTCCCTCGATTTCTCCAGGATCCCATCATCAGATCTGAATTCGGTGACAATGGGACCAACTAGAAGGTATACCCTTTCATACAAAAAAAGAATTTTCCAAATCGGTCCACGCGTCTTCGAGTAATCGGGGAACATACATAAAATAAAAAAAAGATTTCGACGAATTGTAAACCTCCTCCTTTTTGAAGTCGGTTAATAAACGTACTAAAATACATATAATTTTTTTAAAACCAAAAGTACAATTCTACAATTTAAATTTACTATTTAACCTACGCCTGCACCCTCGTAGTATGCGTTTTCAAAGACCAAAAAATACTACGTGAAAACTAGGAGGGGGGGGGGGGGGGGGTCTTAGCATATACTACGCTTGGTGACCAGGGCGAGGGGGGGTCAAAAAACGCTTAAAAAAGGGTCACATAGTATGGGTGGGTATGTTACCTTAGATGCGACCTGCATCCAGCGTGTCCCGGAGACCTTCATAAGGTCGTCTGTCCATCTTGTGGGTGGACGTCCTATGCTGCCGTGGTCTCCACTCGAGCACTTTACGACCTCATCGACCATCTGCTCTGCGTGCAATGTGGCCTGCTCTTTGCCACTTCAGCTTGCTAACGAAGGGCTATGTCAGTAACTTTAGTTCGCCTACGGATCTCCTCATTTCTGATTCGATCACGCAGAGAAACTCCGAGCAGAGCCCTCTCCATAGCTCGTTGCCACCCTCGCCATCTGAAGGACAGTCGTGATATCAACATTGTATGCGAATTCGCGCTGATTTTCAGGGCAACCAGAAGACATCACCATGTCTCTATCTCTATGTAGGTACAACACTAACTATGTCACATCATCATCACTGTCATTCTCTCTATGTATGAATTTCTGGTCTGGGGGGCTACCTTGATCTCTTAAATGCGATTCAGTTCAGGTTCCGTCAGTTTTTGACAGTTATTGTATGGAACTGACACATCGCTATTCAGTTATAGGTCCTAAACTGAATCTCATTACTAGATCCTGGTAGCCCTCCTGAAGGACAGTCTTGAGATGAACCGAGCTGTTTCGAGTTCGCGCCAATTTTTAGGGCAACCAGGGTGCTCAGACGGGTTGCCAATCGCTAACGCTTAATCGTCAATCGTAAACGAAAGGCAGCTAACTGACAGATAGGGAAAACTACGATATGCTACTACGTAAGCGTTTGCGATTGGCAATTTAGCTAAGCATCCAGACGACATCGCCATGTCTCTATCTCTATGTACACTCACTAACACTATGTCTCATCAATATAAACTACAGCTTGTTATTTCCTGCGTATAGGTGTAATTAAAGCCATGGTGGTATTGTTATGTAAATTTTACTTTGTGGCAATAAATATTTTCTTATTTTTATTCTTATTATCATGAAGATCTGGTCTGGTCTGGCGGGATTTAATAGTACATTACTGCAGACACCGGGAAAGATGGGCATACCGGTCGAGTAGGTATTGACCGCCGCTTCCGCCTGCAACGTCATACTTTAAAGCCTATTATGACGAACATAATGACAACATTTCATTGCATGTTTGAGAAAATTAACTAAATGTAATATTACAAGATTTACAAGGTATGAAGGTAGTAACCGAATTAAACCTTAGTAGGTTTTGATTTTTATTTTCTTTCATTTATTTTTCTTTATTGGGAATCTTTCGCGGTCTTGCGGTCACTATACTCACTAAAAGAATAGTTAAAGACGGCTGTATCAGTTGATTCGCGTTTACCGGCGGCGCCATGTTTGCGGTCGCTTCGGCGCGTATCGCTCCGGCATCGGCAGTGCGGTGGAGAGGAGAGCAACATATTACAAGGTCAACGATTGATCTTGACCACAAGTTACCGTCCGCCAATAACTATTTTCATTATCTAGTTCATGTCTGTGTTCCAACATTCGCTGAATGCTTTGAACGAAGTTACAGGAAACTATAATGAACCTAGTTATTGGACACGTATTCGTCTGTGTTCTATAAGTACCTACGTCTATACTTATAACTCAGACGGTGAGCTATATTGGTCATCTTGCTGCCGGACTTTCAAGACAAAACTTGGTTTTGCTAGTCACCTTCGAGCCCATGCACGCAAAGAAACCGATCAGAAATAGATTTCTTTTTAATTGTCCGGGTGTTGCCGTCGACGGATACGTCTGGGAGGACATCATCAAATCATCATAAGTACCTACTTATAAGACTCAAAACACTCATATTTACATATTGTGTTATATCAGGGATCCCGCCTTCGATAGCCCTCTTCGTAGTGGCGCTGCTGGTGACCCTTCAGCTGTGCCTGTCCAGTGCCGTTGGAAACTCTGCACTCTTCCAGCACATTGAAGATCTGCTCCAAATACCTAGAGGTTAGTTTTAGGACTTTTAGGTTTATCCCTTTCTAATGTTAGCAAGAACACCCTATGAAAAGACACCCTAAGATTTCCTCTGTGGTGGAGCCAAAATCGGGCTTATCTTATGTCATCTCATTGGTGGGGCCCTTGCACCCCATTCGACCATTGGGATCTTTTGTGTACCTATCACCATCATCAGCCTATGATAGTCCACTGTTGGACGTAGGCCTCTCCTGTAACTATGCGTATAGTCGCACCAGGAGGTAAATGCCCATAATCGCCACGCTGGGCAAGCGGATTGGCAATCGCAGTAATGTGTCCACTATGATGACGCTGCTGCCCATCAATCTTTTATCAAATAATGGTCAGTGACACTTCAATCCCTTAATCGCCTCTTACGACACCCGCAGGAGGAGTTGGGGTGACAAATATATTCTTACTGCAGTCACCACACGGCCCAAAATACCTTTACCTTGTCTACCTATAATTGCCCCCTATTTCGCCCACCGCAACCGCAGGGATTGTTCTTTCAACTCAATATGTTTGAGGACGCACCTAGCAGCAGCCTTTTGACCTTCTTTGGTGCCAGATAGCCGGAACAGAAGCCTTTCGTCCTTTGGATTGAATGAAGCACTTGATGTTCAAATGTCAATTCGAACATCAAGTGCTTCATTGTCTCTTCTTCCTCGTCATACATTCTACAGTCTGTGCTGCCAGAAAGCTAACTCTTTCGACAATTACGAAAAATCAATTAAGTCTGTTGGATTGTCCAACGGATTTAACAGATTTTTCGTGACCGTTATTATAATGCAAATAAACCTACAACGCATTGGCAGTTTATTTTGTGGACACTGCGACCTGTGTAAGCAACAACTCTTTTTCCAGATTTCAGTTTTCAACGCTGCCTCATCCGCTCGAGCATCGTGGCCCTGGCAGTCTTCCTAGGCGAAAGCGTCCCACGCTTCGACGTAGTCATGGGCCTCGTCGGCTCCACGCTAACAGGCCCTCTCATGTTCATCTTCCCACCCCTCTTCTTCCTTAAACTCTGCCACGCAAAAAATAACCTAAATAAAGACGACAATCTCAAAATGGCCGTCTATGAACAAAATGGCGGAAAAAATGGCGACGCTTACCCGCTCATTTTTAGCGACGCTTTAGAGACTAAGTACAAAACGTTTGTGCAAAATGTTTCATATTGTAAAGAGGAATATAAGATAAAGTGGTATGATATATTATTGGCTGTGGTAGTGATGGGTATGGGGATGGTAGCGACAGTAGTGTCAACGTACTCGAGTTGGTCGGACGCGGTGAATTCGGCGACATTTTCGACGCCCTGCTTGTATAACGTGACCGCGGCGACAATAAGCTTTTTGGAGGCGACTAACTGAAGTTTAAGGATCTCATTTCATTACCTAATTATGTACAAAATTAGGTTAGTTATAAGAGTACCATGTTTGGTTTGAATGATTATTAATAAATAAGTTATGGCGTAAGACTTGCCTAAATCCACCAAGATGTTATGTTTTCTACTCTAGCAATAAAAACAGCTGACAGCGATATACTATATTGTTGTCGAATATATGAGTTGTTTTAAACTTTAAGTATCTTTTTCTATCACCTGTATGATTATATCTGTTATATTATTATGTTTGTATTTATTTTCTGTTGTATTGCATATGTTTGTGTTCATTTATATCCTATTACTTTCTAGTGTAAGATCTTATTGTACACGTAGCTATTATAGCTAGAACATTTGTCACCCGTTTGCATTATCTCCTCTCATCTACTCAAAGGTTAACTGGAAGACATCCCTTGAAGGAATAAGTTCGCCTTTGTACATTCCTTTTACTTATATGAATTTAATGTTTTGTTTTTTGTACAATAAGGCGTTTTACTACTATTACTAGTAAGTATAGGTATCTACTTTATAACGATATCTATGGTATTCCATTAGAACATCGCTAGATCGCTAAGTGATGCTCTAACGGATTTTCATACGATATTATAGCCCCGTTATCTTTTTTGAAATGAGTATCTTTTTAATTCTTATACTCCATAACATTTTCTTCGGTTACCGCACCGCAAGGATTACACATAAAATAAAACTATGAAAATGAGTTTTATTTCTTACACTCCATTAAAAAGGTTAGATTTAATTAATGTTATTTAGTTTTCGTAGAAAAATATTGTTTGTAATTAGTTCTTAATATTCTCAACTCTAATTATTAGGTACATCACTAAATGATAGAGGAATATCTGCCTAGGTATTTATTTGTTATAAAAAATATACCATCCAAAATGTGTTTTCTTCTCAAAAATAATTCCTTGGACCTTACGTGACACGTGACCTGGGAAACTACCGTAATCTCTTAAATGCGAATCAGTTTAGGTTCGGATTGTCATCACTCATCAGTTTCTGACAGTTCTTCTATGGAATTGACACATTGCGATTAAGATTAAGTCCTAAACAATCGCATTAGGGTGTGAATCCACTGACGCGGAGCGGAGCGGTGCTGTGCAAATGTGACCAATTACATTCTTCAAATTCGAATGCGAAACACTGTGATGCGGTTTCATTGGCCGAGTTCCCACAGCTCCGCTCCGCTCCGCGTCAGTGGAGCCGCACCCTTAGTAGATCGTGGTAAGCCCCCCCTGTACTTATTGTGAAATACCACGCACGTAGTTCAATTTAGGAGTGTTTGGCTGCTCGGGCCTTTTACTATAATTGGTATCACATAAACGTGATATAATAACATCACTTTAGGATATGTCTTACTAATAAGTAAGAAATGTTGAGGGTGAAAATTAAAAGTTTAGGTGAAGGAGTAGGGTGGCTACTCCAGTGAACCACCATTTTTTCTTAGAGCTCTAACATGCTGGAAAATAATGTTAATAATGTCGTTTTGGTATTATCGGATAGGTGATTTAATAAGGATTCTTAGTTTTATATGCAAGAAAGCCTCAGCAATATACCAGTACCGTTAATTGGGTTTTTATAAAAAAAAATTTGGTTCACTGTAAACTACTACTTTACAGTGAATCACCCATATTTCAAAAGTGAACCATACAAATAATGGGTTGAAAAAGATTACTGAAATTACTCCACTAGATTTTTAATTATTAAAGTTTCAATCTTAGAGCTAGGTATCGCAGTTTCCAATGTATATGGAACTAATTTGATAAACACAAAGTAAACCTAGAGTCTAACCAGCGAGTGGCTGCACAAGCATTTTTTCGATACTCTTTATATGGCAACAATTTTGCCTATCGATTAACCTGTCATTGTCAAACTGTCAATTAATTTGGTAGACCATTTGTTGCCAGGTCACGTTTTTTTTTAATTTGCCAGGTTTTTTTGTGCAGCCACTAGCTGGCTAGACTCTATTCTGTAAGCATTTCCTTCAGCCGCCGCCGCAGGATCTTCTGTTGGGCGCTCCTCGGCAGCTTCGAGATGAAACGCACTCCGCCTGTGAGTTGCATGTACCAGGTCACCTGAAAATAACAATTGCTATTAGGAACCTGGGCTGGAGCTAATAATAGTTATATTGTGTATTAAGGGCGGTAAATAAGAAATTGTGAATCAAATTGTGAATGTTCATAATTCTGGTATCCCCCGTGGCACACAATTGTTTTTCATTACGCCTGTGAGGGCAAAAGGATATTAAAAAATCATAGGGATGACGCAATCTCAGACACGTGAGTGACAAATGTCTACGTTTTGTTTTTGTAATCGCGTGAATGTACACTGTACAGATGTAGCGAAAAATCCCTTTCCTTATTCGGCTTTTCACGGAAACGTCCGAATTCATATTGCTGTCACAGTGAACTTCAGTACCTAGCCATTTCACAGAAGCTAACTAAAAACTTCAAAAGCTAAATTCGAACGTTTCCGTGATAAAACGAAGGAATAGTTATTTGTTATACAAGGGTGCCAAGTTGTATTTTACCCGCGAGTATGAAATTGAAACACGAGCGAGCGAAAGGATTCTATAGTTGAACCACGAGCGAAGCGAGTGGTTCTTAAATAGAATCCTGAGCGCAGCGAGTGTTTTAACATACGAGAAGTAAAATACATTTGCACCCGTGTGTAACACAAAACTTTTCCCCTCACTATAGCAAGGAAACTCAAAAAAGGTAATTATTTGTTCACATTACAATCATCATCAGGTTAGTGATAATAATTTTCGAAATGCATTTTTGTCGCAGTAAACTTAGCACGAAAAAGTAAACGCAGCACGATTTTAACACATTCCTGTAGTTGCGCACCAACGCCAATGCATTATTAAATCATTCTCATTCATTATTTTTACAAAATTATAACATAACAGGTTGAAAGTTGTTTAGTTTACTATTTGTATGCGTGTTCGAGACGATGAATAAAGATTATAACCTAGGTATAATATTCATTGACAATGTTGACATTTTCTGCGTTTTGTGATTGCGTCTAGTCATCTTATCATCATTCACTAAAACAATGATTACTTATGGAATTTTAGGATTTATGTGTTAAGATCACCATATTATATAAAGGTTAGTATTTTACACTAAATTCTCAAACAAATTATTTAATTACCATTAAAGTGGAACTACTTCCATGAGCATTTTACGTTTTGTTATCTGTTAAACGAATGCTACTTCGCGCTAAGCTCCAAGGTCATTACTTTGCCATACAAGTGAATAATATGCGCTTTTACCCGTTCGTATTAAAGGATAAACGAGCGCTTTACGAGCTAGTGAGGGGAAAAAAGATTTTACACTACGTCTGTATAAACAGTGGATGTCACATACACATTTGTGACGTTCGAGAACACGCGATGCGTCCTCAATTCTTCAATGTTTTTTTATGAAACGAGGCTGACCTCGTTGACGCTACCTTCGCAGGAGCTAGGCTGCAGCACCACAAAGCCGAAGACTCACTCATCGGCCTCCGAGGGGGCCCCCACTACGACAGCCTCGCACTGCTTGGTGACTCATGAGCTGTTCTATCTCTCCTCATTGCCTAAAAAGTTTTTTATGGAACAAGATAAAGTTACCGTGGACCGGTCCACGTACTCTCAGTGACGTTACCTTCGCTTAGGCTAGGCCAGAGCACCACGCCCCTACTACCGTGGCCTCGCGCACCGCTATGTGACTCATGAGGTGGTCTATCTCTCATTTCCTCTACAGTTGTTTCATCATCTTCATCATATCAGCCGAAAGACGTCCACTGCTGAACATAGGTCTCCCCCAAAGATTGCCACAATGACCAGTCCTGCGCCACCCGCATCCAGCGGACTCCTGCAACCTTCACCAGGTCATCAGTTGTTTATGGAACGAGATATAGTTACCTGCCGGTCCACGTACTTCTGAATCTCGGCCTCGGTGACGCTAGCCCCACATACCCTAAGCTGCACCATCACAAAGCCGACGACTCACTCGTCGGCCTCCGAGGTGCTCTATCTCTCATTTCCTAAACAATTTTTTATAGAACGAGATAAAGTTACCTGCCGGTTCACGAACTCTCGGAGTTCATCCTCAGTGACGCTAGCCTCGCTGAAGCTAGGCCGGAGCACCACGAACGCAGCGGGGCGCTCGCCGGCCTCCGAGGGGGCCCCCACTACCGCGGCCTCGCTGACACCTGGATGGCTCATGAGGACCTGCTCTATCTCTCCTGGAGACACCTGCGAATTTAGAGTAGGTGAACGAGTTTGTGTATAGTACTTACCTGCCCTATTTCAGACGCCTGGAAACCAAATTTAGCAGACTGCGTAGGTATATTCGGCCGAGCGTAGCGAATGGGGATACAAAGCCTGTTAAGTCTGGAGTCCAGACGAAGAAAAAGTAATAAAGATGCTTGTCTCAAACTTGCAATGAAATAAAAAGACTGCATAATATTTTAGTCTGTTTGAGGTAATAGGTATTTTACCCGGTAACATTTATGGTTAAATGCTATTTACCTCCGGTGCTTTGTAAAACTAAGACAGCAACGTAACGTAGATATGAAATTACATTAGGTATATTCCAAGATCAGTCATTGAACTAGCCATACTTACGTGTCCAATTGACGTACTTAAGTATTTTTCGTAGGTAATGTAAACATTTCATCGCAAGAGAAAAACAATAAAATAGTAGTAGATCATGGAATATAACTAGGTACATTATGATGGCATCTTTCAATGATTTGTTTACCTTGTTCAAAACTTCTATTTGACAGCAACAAATCGGTTTCAAAAATATAACATTCACTTCAAACTTCAAGATCTACCTTGTATCCCAAAGGATGATGTATAATATCATGCAACCGTCCCTCCAGATAGAACTGTTTGTCGTCATCGTAGTAGCCCAGATCTCCTGTCAGATAGAACCCCTGCTCGTCCATGTACGTGGAGGTGGCTCCAAGGTAGCCCTTCATGAGATACGGACTCCGCACGCAGATCTCCCCACGCTGGTTGGGACCTAAAATAACTCGCGTGTCCACATCTACAACCTGAAAAGAATGAGTTAAAGTAAGGTTTTTTATTGTTAATTTTGTTTATACATAAAGTACCTACATGCTCAGTGTATGGTTCCGTAGTTATTCAAAAACGGCTGGGCCGATTATGTTCGAAATAGTTTTATTTTAAAGTATTCTATAAGCCCACTATTCATGATTTTTGTCATATTTTATTTGACCTACGGATCAAAAGTTAGAAAGGAGGCTCCATTTTTTTTTCTGGAGCGATTATCTCCGAAAATATCGACTTTAGAAAAAAAACTTTCTTTTAAGACCCTTATATTTTAAGAGAGCTATTCAATGATACCCCACACTATAGGGTTACAGCAAAAAATCATCCCCACTTCACCAATTGGGAAATTACCCGAAAAAAAATGTTTTCCAAGTTTTTATTGTACCACTTTGTTACCTGTACCAAATTGCAGATTTCTAGTACTAACGGCCACTGAGCTATGCTGCGGACAGACGGTCAGACGGACAGACGGACATGGTGAAACTATAAGGGTTCTGTTTATGCCATTTTAGCCACGCTGGGCTACCGGATTGACATGTTTTTTTTTTATTATTTATTGAATGTTGGAAAGCAATAGTCTGGTTAATAGGTACCTTTATAGTAACGCCTGGAGCAGCGACACCAATAGTTGTGCTCTCGACATCGGAAGGCCCCTGTGTTGTAATCATATGTGCTTCAGTGGCGCCGTAAATGTTCAGTAACTTTATATTGGGACATCTGCAAATATCGGTTATAGTGAAATAACTAACTAATTTGGCTCAGGGACCCAAAGAGGGTCTTGGCCTCCGAAACGAGAGCACGCCATCCGTCTCGACTGCGCAACTTCTTGCCAGTTATTTACTTGAAGATGTCGCAGATCTGCCTCCACTGTGTCCTCCCAGCGGTACCTGGGTCGCCCGACCGGGCGGCGGCCAGTCGGTCGGCCCACGTAGTATGCTCTCTTGGCAGCACGATCCTCTCCCATTCTGAGCAGGTGACCGAACCAGCGAAGTCTGTGTGACTTTATGACGCTGATGATGTTGGGTTTGGCCATCAGCTCGTGTATCTGTATGTTTTTTCGGATCCTCCATGTTCCGTCGTCTCTTTTCGCAAGAGACAAGCATCTTTTCTTTTTTTCGTTATAGTGAAATATTATTATTATTTATTCAAACAAAAAATATACAGTATGACAGTATAAACTAAAGCACTGTACAATTTAAATTACACGATATTAGATACTTCATTACAATATACCACTATCATCCATTACCTCGCAGTAGGTACTTCAGGATGCTTAGCCAAGTTGCCAATCGCTAGCGCATCGTAGTTTTTCCTCTCTGTCACTCCTTCATATTAGTGCGACAAAGAGGGAAAACTGCGATGCGCTAGCAAGCGCTAGCGATTGGCAACTTGGCTAAGCACCCAGACATACGCTACGCACATTTGCCCATCGGGTTGCGAACAGATCACATTCAGGTGCCCATGACAGAAGCGCGTTCAAAAATCTTAGAGCTCGAATAAGAGGAGATCTTTGGCGAGCTACAGTACGCGATGTTGGAATCTCAAGAAGGATATGGTTTCTAGGCCTAAGATCTTGCTTAGGCAAAAAAGGTATAGACAGCCGCACTACCTGTGCCACTAGCTCAGGGCAGTCGGAATCTCCGCGCAAAATTTTACAAGCTACTACCAAAAGATTGTAGAATATATATCTGGGGGCAGTGGCGTAGCGTGCCTTGTCGGGGCCCCGTATAAAATTTTTTGGAGGCCCTTATATGGCGGTAATATAAATTAGAAAGTTTTTATTCTTTTTCCTTACACACTTTGGGGGCCTCCGTGGCCCGGGGGCCCCGTATAATTGATACGGCAAATACGGCAGTAGCTACGCCCCTGCTGGGGGGTTATCATGAAGTACTAATGCGGTTCAGTTTAGGTCGAGAGAAAGGAACAAGGCAAACGAGTCGTATATCACAGACCCTTTCCCCGAACCTAGACTGAATCGCATTAGTACGTCATGGTAACCCCCCTGATGAGCAACCACAGTAGAATTTCTAAAAAATAAATTTATGATTCAAGCTTTCATAAATTTATAATTCTAGATTCTATTTTCGTCATCTTTTGTAGTTATTTCGGGCTTATCATGCGGGGTCCCAAGTACGAACTCCGACTAATACTTGAAGGGAAGATTTGCGGGGGTTGGAGCACCGGCATGAAGGCACGCTTAGTTGACAAATCTTCGTGACTGGTTCAGTTCTAGCACTCGTGGATTATTTCGTAATACAGTCATCATCATCATCATCATATCAGCCTAAAGACGTCCACTGCTGAACATAGGCCTCCCCCAAAGATTGCCACAATGAACACAAAGTTAAAATTGCTATGATGTTGTTCAACCTCCTTTAGAAGAGGTGCCAGAAGAAGAAGAAATATACCTACTCATTAAGCCGAGGGTAACGAAGCCAATATTAAAGGAATACGGACACGCGCAAATTGAGGCGCGAGCGTTTTATCTGTTCATTGCGCGGTCGTTAGTTGGGATCACACGTTACGGAAATTACAGAAAAGTTTACAAGTTCCTGTTGGCACCTTCTGACTCCGTCGGACCAAGGGCCTGAGGCCCTACCACGACCGTCGAAATTCGTAAATGTCGGGGACTTGTTTCTGTCACTCAAACGAAGGCTTCAATAGAGTGACAGAGAAAAATCCTCGCAGACTTCGAAGTTCGCGATGGGGACGCTGTTTATCAAAAGCTTGTAGCTTGTAATGCAAGTGGTATTTAAATTTTAACTGACTTAAAAAAAGGAGGAGGTCCTCAATTCGACTGGATTTTTAAAATTTTGTTTTGTAAGTTAGAACCTCCTGTTTTATTGAAGCCGTTTAATAAAAGCTTAGTGGTTAATCACTATCACTACATAGTAGGTATAAAATAAAGTTACTTCTTCTGTCCCTATGTCCCTTTGTACGCTTAAATCTTTTAAACTACGCAACGGATTTTAATAGGTAGATTAGGTAGAGTAATTCAAGAGGGAGGTATATAGTATCCGTGTGAAGCCGGGGCGGGTCGCTAGTAACATATAATATACTCGGTAAAAACTTACCTTTGCTTGAATGCTTTTACCACCGAGAGGTGAAGCGTGGCCGTGCCGGTATAAATTATCTTCAGTGAACTTAGATCATATAGCTCTGTGTTGGCGTTGAGGACTTTTTCGGCAAACGCAGGTACTGTGGGCATTACGTCTACCTACAAACCATTCATATTATATTATAGTAACTTATTAAACTTATTAACCTATCGCACGGCTTCCCTGTAGCGCCATAATCACATAAACCAAATTAAAAATTTAACGTATTGCGAAAACACCCACCTCGGACATTAGGTGATCTTGGTCGTTTTTCTTTGGTATATGAGTATGACATCTAATATTTATAATTTATACAAATTAAAAATGTTTTTTTTTTCAATTCGCCGACTGTAATGTTTAAACATTAAAATTACGTACAAAAAATTATAATCATATAAAACACCGAGTTCGCTACTCAACTATAATTAACTCATTACACAACGCTGTTAGGCAATTATAATGGATTTGATCAATCGTGTGCCAGCAAAGGAGACATCAACGAGCGACCACCTCATAGTTATGCACTTCGTTTCGTCGTATTTATTTCATTATTTAGATTTGTTTACTAATGTTTATTGACTCGTAGTAAAAGTATTGTACACGATAGTAAGAGTAGATAGATACAATCATGCTTTTCAATCTCTTACTCCAATCCGACCACCAACCTCCAATCTCTTACTCCAATCAAAAGCTCTCTATTATAACACGATTGTGTAAAATACTAATAAGGCTCACCTTATAATCTTCTATAATTTTCAAATCCACATCATGTTCCGAATATACCATAGTTTTGCCAGCGCACCAAAAGGTGTAAACTGGAAAAATGCCATAAGCGCCGCAGTGGTCATCACCCGCAAAATACGCGGTTTGCAAGGAATCGAAGCCATACCATCTGAAAGCATTGTTCCCTTATTTAACCGACTTTAAGAAAGGAGGGTTTCTCAATTAACTACTGTTTTTTGTATGTAGATTGTAGGTGGGTGAATCTTACCTAATTAACCATCTAACCTAAAAAAAATACATTAAAAAAAAAAAAAAAAACAGCCGATAATTACATATCGTTTGGCCCTCTCGGCCTTATAAACATATTGATAACACTACATCACTGTACACGTCTAGACTGTGGGTCAAATATACTCAACGGGCTTACAATGCTCTGCGAATCCAATACAATAGGTAACGCTGTTGAAACTTCCGCGTTACTGCAGCGCATCGTCCATGTTAGGGTCTCACCAAACCAGTCGACGCGGAGTCGGCTTTCGCCGAGTGTTGTACACCACACTATTCGCATCGACCGTTTACCAGTCTCACCCTCCTTGGCGGCCGTAGAAACGCTCGGTCGCCTGCGATTTGCTATCGCAACAGTTGTAAAACGGCGGTCGGCTCTCCCGTGCTCCGTCCTGCCGTCGAGACGTCAGACAGCAGGCGTACAGTCAAGAGCAAAAGTAAGTAATCATTCTTGTTCGATTATAGACCTTATTCCATTGTGATAAGGCACAAGGTGATCACTTACTTTTGCTCTTGACTGTACAGCCGCTGAGAGCGGGTGATCGGCAATTGTAAATCTAATTTTTGGAGACTGGTTGTTAGTAACAACCTGAGTTTGAAAATTGAACAGACGTGCAAGATTACGACATTATTACTTCGAGTTGTCAGATCTATTTCAGATTTTAATGTGGGTAATACCTAATTCAAATGAATAAATACAAACGCATCAGTAGCTACTTCGGCCAACATCGGCTCTGTTTGGCCGTCGTCAGCTATGTTCGGCCGTTGAAGACGCTGAACGGCTTCCGCCAACTCTGACCGGTCCTTATCGTAGGTACTCGGCCGTGATCGAAGCCGTTCAACTCTTTCCGGCACCCTACGGCGGTATTAGGAGATTTACGAATGTGAACGTGTGCGGTAGGCTGCAAACAGGGTCGTACGAATGCGAACAGCTTTACGGCAAAACGCCGTTTTCCCGTCGAAAGAATTCGTTTCGCGTGAGCCGAGCCGATTTACGATGTACTCGCTCTTATTGCGTTGACATAAAGCTTTTTCCGTACGCGATTTGCCGAAATGACGTCGACTAGTTTGGGGAGACCCTTAGCCGACGCGCGCACGGATAGTTTTGACGCCGTCTGGCGCAAAAAAAAAACGGCCTCGCTGCTACGCCGGGTGCGCGGGAGTAGCAACAGCATGCTCAGCATGATAGCAAATAAGCCAGATTGTCCTCTGATATGGAGAATGTCTCAGAGGACTAAATCACTTTTGGGTGATTCTTATTCTTAAATTTTTTTCTGTGATATGTAAGAATCGAATATATTTTGTGGGAAAATATATAAAGTGTGTATTAATTCACGTAGTAAATTACCACTATTATCATGCCAGAGCATCATTTTTGCCATAAAGTTATTAGCCAGCTATAAAAAAAAATTGCTAACCCCAAAATGTCACGGACCGTGTTGTGTGAGATTGCCGAATTCGAAAATATAATATTTTTTTCTGGTGAATTGTCAAATTCTCACGTAAAATATTACAGCATTTATGCAAGGTTAATGTTTGATTTATAAGATAATACTATAGAAATCTTAATAACCATTACTATTTATGATTTACATCAGAATAAAATGTGTGAGTAGTTTTTGTGTCACGACCGTGTACGTTACTATAAAAATACGGATCTCTGTAAAAAAGTGTCTTTAATATTGGCAACCCTTTTTATGTTTTTTTAGAACAGCAACATTGTGTTGTTGTCAAATTTGCAAATAACTGAACGTTGTGTCTCAAGAAAAAAATTTCCGTATTTTTTTATAAAAAGGGACAACCTTAACACGTCAACGCCGTGTTTGGCTTTTAAACGTAAGTAACAATGTCACACTATTGTTTGAAACATAACATGTACCTCAAACAGTGTAGTTCCTGATAGTTAATTAAGATTTATGAGATCATGGCTAGCTTTTAGGTTATATCGAACACGTCTCAAATTGTCACAACCACGATATGAAAAAAACGTCACGGCCATGGACTTATTGAGTACGTGGTTGTGACATATATAACACGTGGTCGTGACATTTTCGTTTCATTTAGATAATCTACGGATTTAAACTGTTATTATAGATGATTTAAAATATTTAGTATGCACTATTTATTGAGCATTTTTATTTTGTCCATTTTCCCATGGATTTGTAAAGTTTCTGGCCTGACATAGAAACAAGTCGTTTTGTGTTATATTTTTTATTTACTTTTCAACATAGTCTCCTTGTAACTCTTGTAAGGCTATACAATTGTCCCTACCATGCTCCCATGATTTTAACAAGGCCAAGTAGTAGTTGCCGTCTTGCTCTTCAAAATAGGCCCCAATTACCCCTTCGTTCTTGAAAATCTCTGTCCACCGAGCCAAGATTTGTATCTGGCATATTAGAAAGGTTGTAGGTATTGTTTCAGGAAATCAGCAATTATAAAAAAACTTATCGATAAAATGGCGCCAATTTTGAACATTTAACATCAGAAAAAAGTAAGGTTGTAGTACCAAGGAGGTTTTTTTAAAAAGTTATTCTCCATTGTCAGAGCAGAAACTTTTCAGACGACGCTTGTAAATGGGATATCTAAATAATTATTTACTGTTTTGAAGAAAAATACAAATAAATACTGTTAATGAAACCATTTCGTTGCTTTATTTTATTGCTTAATCATAATAAATTATGATATTACGAATTTAATAACATCAATTTTAACATCTATTGGAAAAAGTCACGTCCGTATCATACATTGTCACAACCGTGTTTACATGGTTTTTTAGCCTTTTCCAATGGTATTAAGCTTATCCAGATTCATCACGAATATGCTTTTGGTATATTTTATTGATTAATCATTAGTTATTTATGTGGCTGGCGCATAATAAGAGGCATTAAACATGAGTGTGGTTTTTGGATAATAAGATCACACGAGTGTTTAATGCCTAATTATGTACAGTCACATACATAACTTTATCTACATGCATATAATAAGTTTTCTACAATATGTTTATTTTTGTGGCAGCAAATTATTGGTCACGGTTGTAGCGGCGTCCCGGATTTCTGGTGGTGTTTCACACATTTCAACATCACTGTCTTCGTCGTCATAAATAATTTTTCAGTGTAAATATTTCACAACGAACTCGATTATATTTAACTTTCAAGTCAACAGTCCAAAAAAGTTGTATGTTTGAAACCACAGAGCACGGACCTCTTTAGTGTGTAACCTATAGGCAACCCTCCAACCTCCTTGTTTGAAACAATTCAAACAAAACAAATGACTGAACTGACATTAGTTTTTTTTTTATTCATAAACCAGGTAAGGTCTTGAGTCGATATCGATTCTCAAATCGATTCTCAGTATTCGACATTTAGAAGAATGTATGGAATATGAATTTTAATGTGAATGAAATTACAAATCGATTAATTCGATAATCGAAGTTAAAGTGTGTTTTTTCTTTTTAACAGAATGTTCGAAATTTAATTGTGATTAAGATATCGGTTGCCGATATCGTAAAGTAAAAATTATGATACACACACAGATACAGATTTCTTAAAGTAGGCTATTTGCTTACCGCCGCTAAACATATTGTAGACAACTTATGATATGGATGTAGATAAAATAAATTATGATATTACGAATATAAACACATCAATTATAACATTTATTGCAAATATGTCACGTCCGTGTCATACATTGTCACAACCGTGTTTACATGCAATTTTTTTTGTCTTTTCCAATGGTATTAAGCTTGTCCACATTCATCAAAAATATGCTTTTGGTATATACTTTCGATGTACATTGCGAAAAACAGTAAAGAAAAAAAACTTTTTTATTTTCTTTTGCTGAACTTTTTTTAAGAATCACCCTTTTATGTATCACTATCATCACTACATAATATAAAATAAAGTCACTTTTTCTGTCCCTATGTCCCTTTGTACGCTTATATCTTTAAAACTGCGCAACGGATTTTGACGAGATTAGGTAGAGTAATTCAAGAAGAAGGTTTTTATGTAGGTATAGTTCCTGTGCGCAGCCGGGGCGGGTCGCTAGTTTATTATTAAATCCCTAACACTAGTTTTAAGGTTAGATTTAAGCAAGTACTAATAATATTGTGGATCATTATGTTGTCTTTGCAAATGAATCATTCATTCATTCATAAGACCGAAAGGGATAAACAGTACTTATCGGCTTGCCAAGATAAATAGGAAACGTTTATGGATAAGGGAGTTAACTTAGAAGACTTATGTATACTTAATATACATACCCTTGCGTATCACATCTCGCAATACAGCTATCGTGGGTTATTAACACTCCTTTAGACATCCCAGTAGTACCCGAAGAGTACAAAATAACTGCCACGTCATCCCCTCTAACATCAGCAGGCTTGAATGTATCTACATCCACATGATTCTGGCTAGATAACATCTCTTCTACAGATAATGTCAAGTCTTCAACGGGTGCGAAACATATGAAGGTTTTGATGAAATTTAAAGCCTTAAGTGTTTGGCTGTGGGCTTCCCAGAATAAACGAGTGCAGATGAAGTATTTTGGCTTCGTTAGATTTAATTTGTGCGCCAGGACAGCTGAAAATAAAAACTTGGTACATAAAATATTCAACTGTTTCAAATTGTAGGTCTGGCCAAATTAATAGTCTTCTCCTGGAAGCCCGATATGAACATAAACGCACTTTAAAATCGGATTCATCAGTGCATGAACATTTGCCGCTAGCGAAAATATCGATATTCAATTAAAAACATATGCTACAGGAAGATAATATACCATCAGAGCTAAATTATTAGGTACTTGTGTCACCAAAGGCGATGAACGAGTAGCGTGTAGCAATAGGCAAGGTTCTCCTTGGAGAGTGAATTTTCTTAGAAAATGTACACCAGCAGTGTGACCAGAAGGCGTCTCCCATGTAACTTTTACTGACATGGGACCTTACGTCAGCCTCCGTAGCTTAGTTGGTAGTGACCCTGCCTACGAAGCTGGAGGTTCCGGGTTCGAAACCCGGCGAGGGCATTATTTGTGTATTTATTTATCACAAATATTTGTTCCTTGGTCGTGGCTGTGTATGTATTTAAGTATCTATATGTATCTATCTATTATATTTATCGTCGCCTAGTAGCCACATCACAAGCCTTAATTGAGCTTATCGTGGGTAGATTTGAGATACCTACCTATATACAAAGTGTTTTTTTTAAGTGGGACAGTATGGGGAAATCGGAAACTATAGAAGATACAAGGAAGCTGTCTTAGGAGACATTAGGTATTTTTTTTGAGATAACGATTTTGACATTTTCAAAATTTTCATTCATTTTCAAATCAAGTGCGAGTTGTACCTAAAAATAAGCTTGTAACTTGTAATACAAGGCAAGGCAAGGTGGCTGGGAAGTCCTTATCCAATTAATAGTGTCGAAAAGAGACTTCCACTTGTAAATACAAGTTATAAGCTTTTGAGAAACGGGCCCCTGCAGTAACCTGTCAGTTGCCACCGCCTTGCAGGCCCGCTTATTTATTTATTTACGGCCAAGCCACACCCGATGCGTGGCATACGGGTTGTATCATTTGTAAATGTCATATTAAATGGCACAACGGATGCGTGGCGGGACGTGCGCATCACGTGCAAGTGATGTGCCATCTACTATGACATTTCCGGCGCTACAACGCGCATGCAACGTGCTGCACACGTATGCGGTATGGAAAATAGTCAATAGCTCTTATGCCCTGTTCACATTATTCCAGTCCAGCAATCCAATCCAGTACTGGAATGCTACTGGAATAATGCGAACAGACACTGGAATGCACTGGAATGTACCCGTTCGAGTGAGCATTCCAGTCCAGTGACTGGAAAGACCGTCAACTTTTCATTCCAGCTCACCCAATCCAGCGGCACTGGAATAATATAGACAGCCATTCCAGTTCCAGACCAGTGCTAGATCATTGTCAGGAATGTGTTTCCAGTCCAGCAACTTTTAAAAGACTGGAATAATCTAAACAATATGATCCAGTCCAGCACTGGACTGGATTAGACCGCTGGATCACTGGACTGGAATAATGTGAACCGGGCATTACTCGCCTTTGGCAGGACCAGTAGGCTTAGCACATGATTGGTGCGACAATGTGTCGCCGCGAGATAGACTATCCATCCCTTTTTTATTAATATAGTTAGTAAAAGATGGGAAATCTATCTCGCAGTGACATACTGTCGCACCAATCATGAGCTAAGCGTACAGTCCCTGCTATGCTATTCTCTTATTCACACATTCGACGCTGCGTTCGTCAACGAGCTCGACGACGAGACAGCCTTCACTTCGACGTAGAGCGCAGCGCTGCGAAAAACGGTAGGTATTCATTAACGTAGAACAGCTCGTCGTCGAACTGTAGGCGGTAACTCTCGACGCAGTGTAGTTCCAGCTCACGCCGCATTCGTCGCCGAGCGCTAGTGTCGTTTAAAGTGCATTAGTGAATACCATTTTTAGGCTCGACGCTGCCGCAGCGCTGACACAGCGCTGGTAGCAAGGCGGTTTCCTTAGTGAATAACACTGCTGGTTGTGAGATGTGAAAGACTTTACTAACCTGACCCACACCACAGCGGAAGTGGCGTATACGCAGCCCCAGCCAACACAACAGCCAGGCCCGTACCCATGAACGTGACGCAGGGCTCTCCCCCCACCGCGACCGTGTCCCCCCTCCCGATGCCTCGCTGCACTAGCGCCGCCGCTAACCTAGCGGCGTATTGCGTAAACTCCTTGAATGTCAACTGATGTCCCGATGTGCAGTTTCGCTGAAATGTAGTGTCAGCCATGAATCTGGATGATTAGCCAAGTTGCCAATCGCTAGCGCTTAATCGTAGCGAAAGGCAGCTAACTCTCTTTGTCGCACTAATATGAAAGAGTGACAAAGAGGGAAAACTACGATACGTTACTTTTTAGGGTTCCGTAGCCAAAATGGCAAAAACGGTACCCTTATAAGTTTCGCCATGTCCGTCTGTCCGTCTGTCCGCAGCATAGCTCAGTGGCCGTTAATACTAGAAATCTGCAATTTGGTATTATCAAACCGCGATTAGAATGGGATTCGAAAGTACTGTTGACACGACAGTTTATCATCTAGGATAAATTCATAGTTATATTCATATATTCCTAGTTTAAGTGCCGAGACTTACAGACAATAGATTAATTAATCACTCACTACATCTATAAACAATTCTTTTCTAGGTAAATTAAGTGTCATTTGTTGTGTCAACACTACTTCTCAATCCCTTTCTGATTCCGGTTTGATAATACAGGTATACATGTTAATCATGCCAACAAAGTGGTACAATAAAAACTAGAAAAAAAAATTTCGCGTACCTCCCTAACTGGTAAAGTGGGGATGATTTTTTTATTTGCTGTAATCCTATAGTGTGGGGTATCATTTAATAGGTCTCTTAAAAAGAATAAGGATCTTAAAAAAGTTTTTTTCTAGAGTCTATATTTTCGGAGATAATCGCTCCAGAAGAAAAAAAATTGTGTCCCCCCCTCTAATTTTTGATCCGTAGGTCTAAAAAACATGAAAAAAATCATGAATAGTGGGCTTATAGAATACTTTAGAATAAAACTATTTCGAACATAATCGACCTAGCCGTTTTTGAATAACTACGGAACCCTACACTGAGCATGGCCCGACATGCTCTTGGCCGGTTTTTTTAAATAAATTTGACATTTCTTCAAGTGCTTCAGAGTTTCAGACACCTCATTAATCTGGCTACATTTTTGTAAAATTGGTTGGAAAGTTTAACATTACATTACATCAGGAACGACTGAGGTAAAATTAATAAATGCAATGCAATACCAGAGGCCTATTTTTCAAAAGCTTGTAACTTGTAATACGAGCAGAGGCCCGTTTCTCAAAAGCTTGTAACTTGTAATACAAGTGGAAGTCTCTTTTTAACATCATTAATAAGATAAGGACTTCTGCTTTTTTTACAAGTTAATACAAGCTTTTGATAAACAGGCCCCAGGGGCCCGTTTCTCGAAATCTCGTAACTTGTAATACAAGTGGAAGTCTCTTTTTAACACTATTAATTAGATAAGGACGTCCGCTTGTATTACAAGTTACAAACTTTCGAGAAATATGCCTCCGGGGTCCGTTTCTCAAAAGCTTTTAACTTGTAAATCTTGTAACACAAGTGGAAGTCTCTTTTTAACGCCATTAATTAGATAAATACTTCCGCTTGTTTTACAAGTTACAAGCTTTTGAGAAATAGGCCCCGGATGTCTTTATCTAATCAATGGTGTTATAAAGAATTCCCCAACTTCCATATTGACCATATGTTTATGACTAAAAGTGGGTTTTATGTCCACTTGAAACTTTAGTGAAGAAAACCATAGGCAGTTTCGAATTTAGAATAACTCGTTTTAGAATAACTTAATTCCCATTTAAGAGTAATAAATAAGTAAGTACCTATCTAATAAGAGATATTATGTACCATCTCACTAACGCGAAACTTGAGCATACATATAGGTATAAATACTGACGTAATTTAAGTCGATGATTGCTCGACATGTTTTGATCCATTAAGAGGATCCTCGTCAAGGAGTAACTGCGACCAACCCAACGTCTATACGTCGGTATGAAGTCCGAGTAACCCGTATCACTAAATATTGAAATACGTACCATCTAGCAGCAATAACAATTTAATAAACACAATGGGATGGATGGGGGTGGCGCAGGACCGGTCATTGTGGCAATTTTTGGGGGAGACCTATGTTCAGCAGTGGACGTCTTTCGCCTGATATGATGATGATGATGATGATGCAATACATACCAGGCATATCCGATCAGGTTTTGCCCTCCGTAGTTGTTCCAACACGAATCGCCCAAAATTCAAGTGCGTTGGCACAAGCACATCTCCTTCACGGTGTATCATGGCTCTTTCGAAGACTACCAATGAATAAATATCAGACATATTTTTCTTGTTTTAATAGCTACTACGTGGGTTCATTAGCAAATGGCTTTAACTTGATTCGGTTACGTAATGTTAATTATCGTTCTAAATTACTTATTTATAAACTTGTAGTCTTTTTTAAAGCCCTTGCACACTGAATTCATAAATGGTAAAATATGGAAATAAATACTAACAGCAACTGTGTCTCCTAAACTGTTTAGAGACTTGCCCCCGTAGTCTCCTAACTTAGCAAGCTGATAAGTATACAGGGTGGAAAGGGACGACGTTCCTTCCCGCTACCGACCGAGTCTACCAACCATTACGATCAACTTTCAGTATGGGACCAACATCGAAATATCTTGTAAAAAATTTTGCCCCTCATACAAAGTGAGTGATTAGTTAGAGTTCAATAGTATGGAAAAGTCAATTTTTCAATGTACGCTTTGGATGTTGGTCCCATACTGAAAGTTGATCGTAATGGTTGGTAGAGTCGTTCGGTAGCGGGAAGGAACGTCGTCCCTTTCCACCCTGTATTTAAGATACTTATTAAAAAAAACGGAAATGGACAAACGATACTTTAAGTAGGACTGCTAATTTAGGAGACCTTTATGAATAAGGGGGTTAGTTATTTGGATACGCGCTTGGGCGACGGAATAGATTGGCTCCAGGATGCTTAGCCAAGTTGCCAATCGCTAGCGCTTGGTAGCGTATCGTAGTTTTCCCTCTCTGTCACTCTTGCATATTAGTGCGACAAAGACAATCGTAAGCCTTTCGCTTACGATTGACGACTAAGCGCTAGCGATTGGCAACTTGGCTAAGCACCCTGTTGCTGAAAAATATCCTGTTGCTGCATTTGATTTATCCGATCCCGAACCCTTATACCACATGTATCATGTGGAGTCCGCCAAGTGACTTTGGCATCTCCATTCTAATAATATTGAGATGGAGAGAATCACATTATCACCATATTTTAGTCAACTGCTGGACGTAGGCCTCTGCTTGAACCACTGCATGTAGACGCATTAGGAATTAATGCCCATAATCGCCTTGCTGGACAAGCGGGTAGTGTGGCCACTTTGATGATGTTACTGCCCCATCATCAATCTTCAATAAATGAATGGTCAATGACAATCCTTTAGTCGACTCTTACGGTACCTAAGGGAAAAGATGGGGTGACAAATGTATTCTTACTGCCGTTACCACGAGGCGGGAGTTAATAGATCCGATTTAAATGCCGGGCCAAGTAGTGTGCACGTACTTTATAATGGAAAAATATACTGTGAGAGCAAGTTATTAACATTATATCAAAAGTGCAGTTTGTCTATCAACATTAAAAAAGAAGGTCCATTTCAGAATTCTTAGTTATTTGCCAATTAGTATTATTTAATAGGCTAATTTAAATTAGCAATATCGTATCGTTTTAATTACATATAAGATATAGGTAAGCTTGCTTTTTTGTGAATATGGAGCGGACTAATGGTAGAAAAATAAAGCAAAATGAGAATTCGGAAGAAAATTGTGTTGACTACGACACACGGACTATCTCACGTAAGTTTTGTTTTATATTTGCACAACAAATTAATTATTACATTGGCACAGATTGTCTGACCAACCAGCTTTATAGAAGACAAAGGCGGTATATTTAAAACATGTCTGCGTGGCCATAGAACATTTTATTTTGCCGTGTTTTCTACAGGCAAACTCGTTAGCCAGACTACACCTACCACATTCCCATAACGCGAAGGTCTTCGAGTAAACAGATTTATTAGGCAGATCCACAGGAATAGAATAGCAATGTGATGATTACTCAATTATTTAGCCGGAAAAAATACCCAGAAAAATTACCGCGAAAAAATCAGGCGTTGATTTATACTTATTGTTTGTTTGGGACACACCAAATGTGTCTATTTCTTTCGAATTAAGTAAGTCAATGTGCAGCTGGAATGACGATCAAAACGCATCTAACTTTTTTCTAGCGGACCTCAGTGATCTCATAGATGCAGCTCCAATAACAAGAGACCGGCAGTTCTCGAAACCACTGTTGTGCGGACCGGGGCCGAATGACTTGTACCCAGAGGTCATAGAAGCTATTAGTGCAGCAGTCATAACGCCTGCCTGTCAAGAGTATTATAACGTGAGTACCTAATATATTTAATGTTGATGTGGATGATGAGTTAGACAAGTAGTTGCAAATCCAAATAGCTCGATGACACAAATGAGAAGGGTAAGACGGTCTTATCAAAATGGTTGAGTGAGTAAAAGACTGGCCTCGCAAACATTAACATTTACACGTACAATTATAATCTCACATGTCTCATACTCGCACTAGCCGCTCTGGCATTTGATTCATACTTGCTTGCTTGTACAGGTATTAGCGGATATCCGCGCCGGCATCCAATATGCGTTCCAGACCCGAAGCAAGCTGGTGCTGGCGGTGAGCGGGTCCGGGCACGCCGGCATGGAGGCCGTCGTCGCCAACCTACTGGCGCCGGGCGAGCTGCTGCTGGTGCCGAGCCGCGGCCTCTGGGACGAGCGCGCCAAGGACATGGCCCGGAGATATGGTGAGTCAGAGGCTACAAGCTGTCCTGGCGTGAGATCCGGGCACGTCTCCAGCATACGTGTGCGTCAAGGACATGGCCCGGAGATATGGTGAGTCAGAGGCTACAAGCTGTCCTGGCGTGAGATCCGGGCACTTCTCCGGCATGATCGTGTGCGTCAAGGACATGTCCCGGAGATATGGTGAGTCAGAGGCTACAAGCTGTCCTGGCGTGAAATCTGGGCACGTCTCCGGCATGGACGTGTGCGACAAGGACATGTCCCGGAGATATGGTGAGTCAGAGGCTACAAGCTGTCCTGGCGTGAGATCCGGGCACGTCTCCGGCATGGTCGTGTGCGTCAAGGACATGTCCCGGAGATATGGTGAGTCAGAGGCTACAAGCTATCCTGGCGTGAGATCCGGGCACGTCTCCGGCATGGACGTGTGCGTCAAGGACATGTCCCGGAGATATGGTGAGTCAGAGGCTACAAGCTGTCCTGGCGTGAGATCCAGGCACGTCTCCGGCATGGTCGTGTGCGTCAAGGACATGTCCCGGAGATATGGTGAGTCAGAGGCTACAAGCTATCCTGGCGTGAGATCCGGGCACGTCTCCGGCATGGACGTGTGCGTCAAGGACATGTCCCGGAGATATGGTGAGTCAGAGGCTGCAAGCTGTCCTGGCGTGAGATCCGGGCACGTCTCCGGCATGGACGTGTGCGTCAAGGACATGGCCCGGAGATATGGTGAGCAAGCTGTGCTGGTGGCATGGACAATCGCGCCAAGGGCATGCCTTATAAACGTAATGAGTAAAAAGGATTTAGGGATCTGTTCGCGTTTTACAAGATCTGAACATGTGAATAGTCACAAGTATAACCTGTTGCCGAAAGGACTATGTTAAGTAAGTAATAGGTACTTTAAAGAACAAAAGCGGCACATATCATGTTTGCAACCTGAAGCATAATGAGTTAATGACATCGTTGTGTAACCGACTGCCGTAATGATCGCGCTAATTTTAGAGTACAGGCAGGTTGTTAATGATCGAATGTCATTGACACATACGTTTTTATTTCAGGTATCAAAGTAAAATCAATCAAACCCTCAGAACCTTTCACAACGTTCTCCCTGGAAGAGCTGGAGACGGCGCTAGAACGGCATCGTCCTCAGGGAATGTTCATCACCCATGGCGATTCCTCCACGGGCACCCTTCAGAACCTAAAGGGACTTGGAGATCTTTGCCACAAGTACGTAAAACTATTTTAAATTTTGTACCAAACTTAAAATCCGAAGCCCACCCAAGCCGGCCCAACCGACTCCCTTTCACTAATGTGAGGTACTATTTCGTGGGTTTACTTTAAACTATATCTGGTCTATGGGTGTTTTCCATCTGAATGAGGAAGGCAACTGTCATTTGATCTTGGTACATATTTTAGATACCTTCCATCTTCTGTCTGTGTCCCTAGAGCACCATTTACAAATAGTTTTCACCGGCCTTTCCCTATATCTTGTCCAATATGTCCATGGCTGCCATCTTATGAATATAATAATTATTCTCTAATGACACCTTCGTTGGAGTGATACAGACAAATCTCCTAAAACGAATTTCGAAGTTCGCGGTTAGTACCTAGGCCTGCCCAAGGCATTTAGGTGCCTACCAGCTTATTTTAAGTAGCTGGGCATTTCTCCGAGCGTTTCAACCGCCGTGACTTCGGTGGCAACATTATTACCCGATTTCCGTGGTCACCTCATAATTTTGTTGGATGTCTTGGTAGTTGGCAACTACGTCAACCAATATATCCAAAAGCTCTTGCATCTCTCACGGGATTCGTGTGATAAGGCTGCCACCGAAGTCACTGCGGTTGAAACGCTCGGAGAAATGCCCAGCTAATATTGGTGGTGCCAAAACTAAATCGCCATTCGTTTGTTCTCAGATACGGAGCTCTGTTGCTAGTAGATATAGTAGCATCTCTAGGAGCAGACCCATTCCTTATGGACGAATGGGGAATCGACGGCGCTTACGCATCATGCCAAAAGGCTCTGAGTGGGCCGGCTGGTATCACGCCCATAGCGTTCAGTGCCCGTGCAGAGTAAGTAAATGAATGACTTAGAGCGTGAGCAGACAGAGAGCGGTCTAGAGTTCTGCATTCCGCGTTCAGAGTTCTGCGTTCTTTAGAATGTACCGAGACTATAGCAACAACGCACACAGCAGGCAGTCTGACCGCGGCGGTCAGAGCGCGTGCTCTCTGTCTGCTCACGCTCTTAACGCCTTACTGGATTATGATGTAGTTAGGTTGTCAAGAACGGTTAGGCAATAAGTAGGTAGAGAGTGCGTAGCTAAGGCCCCAATCGCTAACGCTCAGTCGTAAACAAACCGCAACTGTTTCTCACACGAATAATAAAGGGTGGCTTGGTGTTGGTGACAGAGAGAGAACCCAGTTGTTATTATCAAACCGCGATTAGAATGAGATTAGAAAGTACTGTTGACACAACAGTGTAGGTATAAGTCGCTGGGATAAGGTCAGTGCGGCTAAGTCCGGCATATTTTATTTTGAAGGAAAGTCCATCATATGCGTCTTATACTGTTCAATTAGGGCCGGAAATCAGTTGGTAGACGGACTTTCCTGATAGACGGTCTTACCCGCATATTCATAGTTACATTCATATATTAATAGTTTAAGTGCAGAAACTTATAGAAAATAGATTGATTAATCACTCACTACATCTATAAACGACTCTGTTCTTGGTAAATTTTGTGTCATTTGTTGTGCCAACAGTACTGTCGAATCCCTTTCAGATTCCGGTTTGATAATAATGGCTAACGCTCTGTAGCGTATCGTAATATGCTTTACGATAAATATGATCTTTCGTAACGGTAAATTGTTTTTACAGGGCAAAAATAAATAGTCGGCGTCACGAACCACCCTATTACTTCGATGTGAAGCTGTTGGCTCGGCAATGGAGATGCTACGAAGACTCATTTTTGTAAGTTTACTTATTTGCATAAGTAAAATAAATACATATAGTAAAATAAATACTATTATACTTACGAAGGGTCCTCCTAATGCTGTACTGATGCATAATTGCACGAAACTTCTTGTTAAGTCCATTATTGTACATATCCATATATAAATTAGAAGTTTTAGCCGAGGCAAATTTGATATCTGAGTCTGATACATTTGTAACTCTAAAATCATCACGCCTGATTCCACGGTAGGCTTTCTGAGTTACAGACCTAGCCCCGCTAATTTAGCAAGGGAACTTTCAGTGTGTTGTCTATAATTGTTGTGCCTGCAGGTTTATGATGGTCCCCTGTTCAATCGTTTGTTGTTGCTGTCAGGTTCTAACAAGTATTATGCAATGCGAAAGTAACGAGTAGCGTGATAAACGGCAAACGCGTGACCATCATGGGCCACATATCGGACGGTGTCGATAAAATGTAGTATGAAACAAACGGGTTGCATAAATGCACAGTCTACGCTCGTGTAGTGCACGCGCGCCATCATTGTGCGAGTGAAATAAGACATGCCAAGGGTTACTGCGGTCACCGGAGCGGGGAGGCCACACCTGACCTAACCTAGCCACCAGTCTTTATTTGTATTGGTAGGTATATTCTGTACTGTCTACAAGTCTGCGACCAGATATAACATGGACGTCTAAAGCCAGCTGAAAAATGCCCTAAAACACAATTGTTCAATCGTGCCAAGATGGGCAGGACATAGCGCTTTTCTTAACACCGCGCATATTCTGGAGCAACACATTTGACAAAATGTTTATAGAATATAGCCATTCAAAACATAGATGGACCAATCAGAACTATTTTTATATGTCGGTTTAAGCTTTTATAGGGTGACATTGAAATTCATTGCCGTGATGCATTGAAAGGGGGTGACACTTGTCAACTAAAATTCAAGACCGTTTTTGAAAGGCAATTTAATATGCCGTGCGGCTTCCATGTTTTATTTGTTCGTAGCTATAGGTAAGTGTTGTGTTCGGCAGCTACCACCACACGCTGAGCGCACCGCTGATGCGAGTGAGATAAGATATGCCAGGGTAGCTGCGGTCACCGGAGCGGGGAGGCTACACCTGGGTGCTTAGCCAAGTTGCCAAGTTGCTAGCGCATCGTAGTTTTCCCTCTTTGTCGCACTAATATGAAGGAGTGACAGAGAGGGAAAACTACGATGCGCTAGCAAGCGCTAGCTATTGGCAACTTGGCTAAGCATCCTGAGCTGACCTTGACCTAGCCACCGGTCTTCATTTGTATTGGTTCTGTCTGTGCTGTCTACAAGTGTTGTGTTCGTCAGCTACCACCACACGCTGAGCGCGCCGCTGGTGTGGGCGTTGCGCGGCTGCGTGCGCGCGCTGGCGGCGGAGTCACTGCCGCGGCGCTGGGCGCGCCACGCCGCCGCCGCCGCGCGCCTGCGCCGCTGCCTGCCGCCGCCGCTGCGCCTGCTCGTGCGCCCGAGGGACCGCATGGCGGCCGTCACCACTGTCGTCTTGCCCGGGATGGATTGCGGCAAGTTCGTGGCGCAGATGAGGAATGAGTATGTACCTAAATTTGTTTCCGTTAATCATCATTATCGATAGACGTCCACTGTCCTAGGCCTTCCTAAGATAGGATTTTTGAGCCGTAAAGACCATACTAGGCAGGTTGATGACCGCACTAATACGAATACATCGTATATAGAAGGATACTGCTGCCCATCCACTGGCGATTTATGACTAAGTTACAAATATTCTATCATAAAGATCTTTGTAATATTACACTCTAGTCCACCATAATCTATCCACTACAGTTTATTGTTTCTCATTTTATTTTTGTCTGTGTCTAAGTGTAATGTCGTTTAGTACATTGCTCAATTCATTTGTCTCAGCAAAACATCCCCTATACCTGGTAATCACCAAAAGTCGCGGCTGATCAACTGTCCAAAAGTCCAAAATCCCCTCCGTCCCGAAAATTTGCTCAGCTACTAATGTATTTCGTACGCCAAATGGCACATCATGGTTGTGGAATACTTATATATTTGTCATCTTGTTTTTTTTACCTGTGATGAACGAATAAATGATTTATGATTATGATTATGATTACTTCAAAATTCACCGACATTAAATTCCTTGTACTCTACATTTCTTACGAGTTATAAAGTTATATGAATGAAGATTGGAATCATTTGAGATGTGGGTTTGGAGACGAATGGAAGGCATAAGTTGGAAGGATAAACTAACGAATGAGGAGGTGCTGCGTAGAGTGGATGAGAAGAGAACGATCATGAACACCATCGAAGTGAGACGCGGAAAGATGATTGGACATTTGATTCGACACGACCATTTCTTCAAAACCATCCTTGAGGGCAAGATAGAAGGTAGAAGAGGTAGAGGCAGACCAAAACGAAGCTACATGGACCAAGTGATGGAAAGAGCGGGGGTGGTGTCGTATCAGTGTGTCAAAGTGCTAGCACAAGATAGATAGGGCTGAGAGTTACTCCACCGACAAGAGAATATCTCTTAAGTTTATGATGATGATGATAAAGTTATATGTTTGTTCTCAGGCACAACATCATGATAACCCCTGGACTGGGCCCGACAGACGGAATAGCTGTTCGGGTCGGACTTATGGGAGTCAACGCCACCGTCGACGTAGCAGACCAAGTGGCAGATGCCATGGCAGATATCGCAGGGAAATGGGTTTCACTCGACCAAATCAAAGATACATCGGTAATATTGTAACGGTTTTTTCCACATGTACCTATAACAAAACAACACATGTATAATAAACATTCGATTTCTATTGACTCTGATTTTATTGCCTTGAGCAGTTAGTTTTCTCTCTCTCTCTCAAAAACCGAATACTATTTTGATCGTCCTTCGTATTAGATGTCATATACCAAAAAAATACCGAAATTTACCAACGCTGGAGGTGGGATCCCATCTCTAGCGTTGTATTCCTCTCTTCTTCCCTCTGTACTTCTGTATTTTTTCATTAGTAGGTATATGACATATAATAATTAAATATAATAAAATAGGGAACAGGTTATATTTATTTTCATCTATGTGTTTTAGGCTTAGAATTGTAATTTTTACTTATTTTATCACATCTCGGGTGATGACCAATAGAACAAATTACAGAGCACGATATAGAATTAACTCATATAAAAGTACCCATTAATTTGTCACATTTACACCGTGTCCAATAAATCCGAATACAGAACAAATATCGAATAAAACAAATGGGCAAAAAGATCCTACAGTTATTATTATGTTTTATGAATGGCACACTTATATACTATATTCACAACAAATATTTTGGAATAACTCCAGCTAGAACTTTTTTTACCAGCCTCAAACGCGTTTCAAACGGATCTTACGCGGCACGCACCATTTTCTTCACATTTGACCCCAAAATACCCCTGGTAACCTTTTTCAAATTATCTAGGTTCCTGATTTTATAAAAATGTAGTCTTTAAAGCATGTATTACCATTCAAAATAATCTAATACGCCTAAACCTGGAGGACTGCATGGCAATTCATGTTTCGGCTAAAAAAACTGCCAATTTAGTCTGAAACCACGCTGGAACGTTATTTGCCGTCTGTGCTGGAGCTGTGTCTTGTTAGAACACATGATACTCTTTCCCAAGCACCTTTTAAACTTAGGAGCATTTATCTTCTCCACCAATTCGGTTTTATAGAAAAAAACGATAATTTTAACGCTTTTATCTAAAAGTACTGAAGGCAGTGTAACTCGCTTACATACTGCATCCCACGCCATGGTCATAGTGAGGTCTGGAACCTAGGACCATTTTTCTGATAGCCCGGAATGTGTTCTATACTTGGTACCCACAATCGCCAATTTTGAACATGGTAAGTCTGTTCTACCCCATACGGATTCTCGTAATAAAAATTAACTCGTCACCTGCGTGCCGAGCAAGTATTTTGTTGGCACTTTACACTCTTTTCTTCTTAGACACTGCGGGTATGACACATTCATTGTGGTTGTATTTTATTAAGATGAAAACACTCTTTACTTTACATTACTATTTGGTAACCTGTGATTCCTGTATTTTTAGAACTGAGGTAAAATATGTGTATTCGAACTTATTGGACAGGGTGTAAATTGTCGGATATACTTAATAGTGTTCCATAATAAATAATAACAATATCAATCAAATCACGTTCCCACTAAAAGGTATTCAAGTGATTAATGGAACTAATGATGGCGGAACCATTCTACTTACTTAATGCATTCAAAATCGTAGTCACGAATGGGTTTATTCAGTTAAAAATAAGCTGCTTTATACACACTAGTATAAGATGTGTAACATTTGCTTTACAATGAAAAAATATCACTTCAGTTACGTTTATCTAATTCTTTTGGAATTTTGTCACGCCGGGCACCTTTACGAAGAACATGACAACATGAAGTTGCATGAATGCGTTACTACGTTAATAAGACGAATTGAATTTGTGGATGATATAATAGACGCAACTTTAATAAACTTGGATGTAGAACTGGTTAAGAAGCTCCATTCACTACCGTACCCTGTGAGATTCATCTCGAGATCATTCTACTGGCCAAACGACACTATATACAATGATATATATGTTATTCAGTGCAAGGATTATTTCGTGTTTGCTCAAGGACTTGATTTAGTGAGACGAGACCCTTTTTGGAATCCACGAGCGAAATTTATTATAATCGTCGAGTATCCGAATGATTTCCTTCAAGATATATCGGATTTCCTTGTACATAATCATATTTTCAACGCAGCTGTTGCCGCTTACTCATACGATGGAAGCGTTTTGGTTTACACCTTCGGCAACCAGCATGACGAATGTGATCGCCCCATGGTAAAGATGTTAGAAGTACGGTCTCTTTGCTCGGAAATTCATAATGTTGACATTGATGAAATGTTTGCATCCAGCAAGCAACCAAACTTGCAAGGCTGTCAAGTTAAATTTGTCTCGCACAGCTTTTGGCCTTTCGTGTCTTTCAGTAAGAAGAATGCTATCGAAAATTATTTGTTGAAATTAATTCGCCAGTTTACAAATATCGAAGTTGAACTAGTAAATTTTGGGACAATTGAGGATTTTGGAGAGCGCTTGGATAACTTTACGTACACAGGCATGTTGCACGAGATAGAAACATACAAAGTTGAGGGGGCAATCGGTGGATATATACTAACATTCAATCGAATGTCGAACTTGGATTTCGTAGACCCTTACATGGTTAACCATTATCAAGTTGTAATAAGTAGAGCGAAGCTACTGAGCAAGTGGTCGGGAGTTCTAAAACAAACAGGCATAGGGACATTATGGGCTATTCTTGCAACTTTCGTCTTCTTTTCTACCGCAGTTTCTTTAATGGGAATATTTAGACAGCGACTGCAAGATAAGAGTCGAGATGTCCTAATTGTTTGGGGTTATTTTTTGAACAACATCAGTCAACATCAGTATGCTAAATCGGGAGTTCCTTACAGGATGGTACTGTTGAATATGATTCTATATGCATTTATATTATCGTGTGCTGTTCAATCTTCCGTGTTAAGTGCTACAACGCATCCGATTCGAGATTACCAACCGAACTCGGTTGATGAAGTGGCTCAGAGCTACCAGCTAATAGTCAGTCCTGACTTGTACTCATACTTACAGAAAAACCCAACTGTAGATTTAACACATGCTAATCAAACTTGCAGATATACTTTAGATTGCATGGTGAGAGTTATGAGAAATCCCTCTAAAAGGTTATCTACCTTGTCATCAGATATTTACCAAAAGAGCTACGATTGGAAATTTTCTGATATAAACGGTGAACTAAGGATCCACACGTTACGAGAACCGGTTGCAACTCTGCTTCAAACTATGTACCTTCGCCGAGGATCGTTTCTGGCAGAACCCTTTAACAAACTGCTGTCGAGGGTGCGTTCTGCAGGATTGATCGATCATTTCCTCAGCATGCTTCATTATAACGAAGCGCTTCACCACAGGTTCCACGCGCGGAAGTTCAGAGAGCCTCAAGATTTGAAAGGGTTGGAAGGAGTCTTCATGATTTTGATATACGGATATGTCATATCGTTAATCCTGTTTGTACTAGAATATATACATCATCGATAAATAAGAATAAATCATGAATATCATGATCATGCATAGTACTACTACTACTTGACATAAACTTCATCCAACGTACCCAATCACCTACATATAATGTAAATTCTTTGAAATAAACCACAGACCGGCCCGGTATCCCCTTCGAGGGTATTTAGCAGGGTTTTTCATAAGGCTTTGCTCCTAAAAACCCGTTGCTCCTAAAACCCGTTTAATTCCGATATTTAAGCACTTTTAATATGGCTAAGCAGTTACCTACGAAGACTATCCGATGTATTTATGAAGCGCTTTAAAAAGCCCTTCGCGAAGGGGTATTTTGAAACTGCTTAATTTACCGCTTAAATAGTAGCGCTTAAAACCTATTAAAAACCTATTGCAAAAGTATCATCTTGAAGGGCTATTTTAACGCTTACGCAATTTTTATCCTTATTGTTCGAGAAATACGAACAATATTTTAAAATCGAATGGCCCTGAAATAAACTTCCCCAATCGTGGCCACTGGTCATCGAACCGAAACAATTTCACCAAATGTGATGTCTATCTATTCAGCCCGTATCCACCCACTGCTGAGTATAGGCCTCTTCTTTATTACGTCACTCTTCTCGGTCCTGTGCTAACCTCATCCACATCTTCTTATTTGTTGTGCGGCAGATATCGTCAGACCACCTTGTCGATGGCCTGCACGCCGACCTTTTTGCCCACCTTAGCCACCATTCAGTAAACTGCCTTGTCCATCGCCCATCTGTTCTTCTCGCCAAGTGTCCCGCCCATCTCCACTTCAGTTGTTTAATGCGTTTACCGACGCCCAATACTTTTGTTCGGCGTCGGATTTCGCTATTGCGGACTCGATCGACAAGACAAGGGATATGCCCAACATGGCTCATCATTCATTTTGTGGAGCAATCCCTTGGTGAGAGCCCAGGTTTCCGATCCATAAGTGAGAACAGGCAGCACACAATGGTTAAATACCTTTGTTTTGAGGCATTGAGGGATCTTGGACTTGAGGACGTCCGCAAGGTTACTGAATGCAGCCCATCCCAGCTGGATTCGTCTAGCGACCTCTTTCTCCAATATTCCTTGGCCGAAAGATAAACAATGTCCATGATATACATAATCATCCACAATCTCCACCTGGGAGTTTCCAACAGTGATGTTTGGTGTTTCAAGTGGATGATTAGTCATGATCTTGGTCTTGGACATGTTCATCTTAAGGCCAACCTTCAGAGATGCTACCCGAAGTTCGTCGAGCATATCATGGAGGTCTGCAACGTTCTCAGCTAGGAGGATCAGGTCATCTGCGAACCTTAAATGCGACAGTCTCGCGCCATTGATATCGATACCTCTTTCGCTCCAGTCTAGAGTCTTCATCACGTCTTCCAAGACACTTGTGAAGAGCTTGGGCGAAAGGGTATCTCCTTGGCGTACACCCCGCTTCAAGGGCACGGGGTTGGTATGTTCGTGCAATCTGTACTTGCATGGTCGCACATTTGTACAGCTCCTGGAGGATATCAACATATCTGCTATCAATACCACAGCCATGGAGAGAATGAAACACCGCCCAGTGTTCGACACTTTCGAAAGCCTTTTCATAGTCGACGAAGGCAAAACACAAGGGCAGGTTATATTCTTTGCATTTCTCCATCAGCTGCTTAACCGTGTGAATATGGTCGAATGTAGAATATCCTCTCCGGAAGCCAGCCTGCTCAACGGGTTGGTAATCATCGAACTGCCGGGACAATCGGTTACACAAAACTAAATGTGATGTACTTGGCATAAAGTTACACCATGAAAACCGAATCAATTTCCAGGGCTGCTAGATTGTATGGGATACAATTCTTGTATTGACAATCGGTTACACAAAACTAAATGTGATGTACTTGGCATAAAGTTACACCATGAAAACCGAATCAATTTCCAGGGCTGCTAGATTGTATGGGATACAATTCTTGTATAATTTGGTTGCTTTATGTATAATTATTTAACTACTGTCATTCCGATGAAGAAACTTTTTTTGTATAGGTAATTTTATTGGATTTTTAGTATTATTAGTCTCTTATTTCATATAGGTACTTTTAAAATTGCGACTGGTAGCCCTGTCAATTTCACCAAATACTGCTTGACATAAACATACCCCATCCAACCGTATTAACTGCACCAATAAGTGACATATTTTTTGTGATTTTTGGCCAGTCGACGTCAAAGATAGAGTCTGGCTAACGAAAGCTGAGAATGAGAAATGGCGGCAAATTAATAAAATATAGAGTATGGTATCACTGGGTTGCACCCCGAAAATCAGTCTTGATACTTGTAACATATTTAAAACTTAAAATTATTTTGTTAAATTACCTGTATTTATTACAATCCAAATTAATATATTATATATATATGTACATAACGTAGCTGTTCCATGCAACTTTGTCTGCATGACACAATGCAATATGATGTAGGTATTGTAGGTACCTACTACTCTAAATGATGACCCATACAGATTGGCTTAAAATTGGATGTTTTTCAGCTCTTCATATCATTATAGTCTTTATACCATAATATGGCCGAAAAACAGAGTGATTTTCACACTTGGATATAACACTATTATATGTCTATACATAGGTATAGGTAATATTAGTAACGATTTGTAAATTTTATCATCGCAGAATGGGTGTAATCATGATTAAAACTACCTATAAAATTGTCCATTACGACACAAGTGCGAAAAACGTGAAATTCTAAACGAGTGGCGATTTTTTAAAACGGGATAGGGAGTGTTTTAAATCGACACAAGTTACGAATTTCGTTATTGCACGTGTCTCGTAAGACGTTTTTTTAGTACAGATGGCCCTCCGAAGTTTTGAACCTGACTTAAAATGACCCACTTCTCACACTAGAGCCTAAAAAATGCACCATCTGTACTAAAAAAATATAATTCTGCCGGTGTGTGTATTTTTAATAAATAGGAAACGAAATATTTATATTTTTTATTCAGAATAATTAAAGTCAGACTTAAAAAACTCATACAATGATTCATATTAATGATTCATACTATTTGTGCCATAACACATAAATCACATAATAAACTCATCTAATGCAGTTTTTTATGACATTGTCTCTTTCGCTGTACTTATCTTCCACATGAATGACATGGTCAGTCATTGATTTCCAATCTGAGGCAGTTATACTCGCGAACTTTTTTTCTTTCTTCTCCAACTCGCATAACTTTTCCTACCGTATTTTTGACAGCGTTAACTCCTTCAACCTCTCCCAGACCTTCTGGTAAAAAAAAAACAAATGACCATTTTAAATCAACCTAACATAAATACAAACTTAAATCTATTATAGTCGATAGTATATTAGATAATGAGTACAAGAAAATTTATTGAATAAAGGTAAGTATCAAATGGTACTTCGTACTAACCTAGGAACACCGATATCGTGTGTAAACACTCATGTTTTTCCTTTTAAGCGATGAATTTTCTCCTCTTGTTTTTCTTTATATTTACTTATTATAGTACGCAGCAGCTTACGAACATTACTTTTCATAGTATTTTTCATCATAAACACCTTAAAACTTTGCAATTGTGGAAAGCGAGCAATGGGTGTCAAGTCGAACGAAAGACAGAACATGACGTTTGACAATGCAGCTTGTGATGCCATATGAAAAGTTCCGTAAAAGACTCATTCTCAGCTTTCGTTAGCCAGACTCTATCATTACAGTTTAGGCGCCAAAAAAATATTTACACGACCTTAATGTCAAGGCAATAAGTTGTGTAAATATATTTTTGGCACCTAAACCGTAATGATATCTTTGACGACGACTCTACCATTTAGCTACCCCAATATTACATGCTGCCCCCGTTAGCATAAACGCAGTAACAAATTTTTCATCACACTTGCTGTCTAAGCGCGCCATTGCTTGCATGCATAGGGGGAGTAATAGAAAAGTGAAATTCCCTAGGGAGTAATAGAAATGTCAGTACGTCATTTAATCATTTTTTGTCTTAAAACTTATTTTTTTATCATCAAGTGTGATGAAAAACATTGTATGCATCACGGTCGGTAAGCTGAATACCAACTCGAGTCATTAAAAGCCCTCCGCCTACGGCGTCGGTCTTCTAACACTCTCGTTAGTAATTCCGTACTATTAAAATGTTAATTAATACCAAAACATAATTCAGTTGAATAAAGTAAACAATTGATTGACACATCAAAACTAGTTACTGCGTTTATGCTTACGGGGGCAGCATGGTTCTATGTTGCACTTTTATCAGATTGATATTTGAGCATTGTCACATTCAAATTCAAATTCAAATAAAATTGCGACTGACACTAAGTTTTAAAATTACCCGGAAAATGTAACATACAACAGTGTAATACTGGAATTACAGGGACAACGATTTAGCTAAAAATGTTCCCACCTATGTTATGGATTAAGTAGCTATTTAGATGTGGCTTTGCATAGTTTTCTAATATAATAGTACATTTCGATCCAAGTGCAAGTTTTTACACTGTGACGAACGACTTTTTTGATAACAAGTGCCTAAAAAAAGGGAAATTTACGCACGCGAAGCGTACGCAAAGTTTACTTTTCCGCACTAGTTAGGAAATAGTACATTACGACACAAGTGCGAAAAACATGAATTTCGAAACGAGTGGCGATATTTTAAAACACGACCGAAAGGGAGTGTTTTAAATCGACACGAGTTACAAATTTAGTTTTTGCACGTTAAAAGTATTTTCCCCTCACTAGCTCGTAAAGTGCTCGTTTATCCTTTAATACGAACGTGTAAAAACGCATATTATTCACTTGTGTGGCAAAGTAATGATCTTGGTTTTGGAATAACAAAACGTAAAATGCTCATGGAAATTGTTCCATATTAATGATAATTAAATAATTTGTTTGAGAATTTAGTGTAAAATTCAAACCTTTATATAATATGATGATTTTAACATATAAATCCTAAAATTCCATAAGTAACAATTGCTTTAGTGAATGATGATAAGATGACTAGATGCAATCACAAAACGCAGAAAATGTCAATGTCAACATTGTCAAAGAATATTATAGGTTATAATCTTTATTTACCGACTCGAACACGCATAAAAATAGTAAACTAAACAACTTTCAGGGTGTTCTGTTATAATTTTGTAAAAATAATGAATGAGAATGATTTAATAATGCATTGGCGTTGGTGTGCAACTACAGGAATGTGTTAAAATCGTGCTGCGTTTACTTTTTCGTGGTAAGTTTACTGCGACAAAATCTGGCATTAAATACATGATGCATTTGGAAAATTATTATCACTAATCCGATGATGATTGTAATGTGAACAAATAATTACCTTTTTTGAGTTTCCTCGCTATAGTGAGGGGAAAAGTTTTGTGTTACACACGGGTGCAAATGTATTTTACTTCTCGTATGTTAAAACACTCGCTGCTCAGGATTCTATTTTATAGAATCCTTTCGCTTGCTCGTGTTTCAATTTCATACTCGCGGGTAAAATACAACTTTGCACCCTTGTATAACAAATAACTATTTCAGTACAGATGGTGTACTTTTAGGCTGTAGTGTGAGAAGTGGGTCATTTTACGTCAGGTCCAAAACTTCGGAGGGCCATCTGTACTAAAAAACGTCGTACGAGAATGTATTGGATAAGTTCGCCTTTGTACAAATCTGTGTAATATTCATACTGTTTATTTTGTTTTCTGTGTTTTTGTGCAATAAAGTGTTTTACTACAACTACTACTACTACGAGACACGTGCAAAAATGAAATTCGAATTTCATGTTTTTCGCACTTGTGTCGTAATGTACTATTCTATACATCATTAAAGAGAATTTTAAGTGAAAGATGGTTTTCTAAATAATATATTTTATTTAACAAATAACTGATATGACAAAACAATAAGTCTTAAGTACGCTTTGAATTAATAATTACGCAACAATATTAATTAATAAAATATAACAATAATGACAACAGCTAATAAATGCATTTTATTTCGACTTACATACTTAAAAAACAACAACAGACTATAAAAAAATTGTAACCACTATATTTATTACATAATTATGCATTTATGCAGTCAGAATTTATCACTTTTACGTTACCAATGACTTTATTTCTAAACGTTTCATATTAAGGCAGTGTGAAAGCGTATTTTGTATCATTGGTGTCTAACTATTATATATAAATAATCTTTAGATGAACAATATGAATAAAATACACAATTTACACATTTAGAAATACACGCGAATCTACCGCCCTTCATAAACTTGTTGATCCCTTTCGGTCTTATAGTCATAATGATAAGACCGAAAGAGACAAACAGTAGTTATCGGCTTGCTAAGTTAGATGTTAATGAATAAGGGGCCCAATGATAGAATAAACAAATTATATCAAAACCACTAATAAATGAAGTAAAACTAATAACCAGACATGGTACGATTTCCAGCATTTTTAGTGCAGTGTAGTTCAATGAGGGTTTTCGATATTTTTTCTACCAGCAGGCGGCGCTTCGTACGCACCTGGTCTCGACAGCTGTCAGATTCATACTATTCATAGGCACCTGGGCCTAAAATATTGAAATTCTATTTTATTTGGAAGAGAATTGATTTTGTAATGGATTACGACTAATACATGGTCGTCGAACTGAAGATTGAACTCTAAAACAGGCGCTCAAAGTCACTGGTATTAAAAATAATTACTATAACTTTGTTAGTTTCATGAGAATTGACTTGGAACTATTTTATTTATTTATTTTAGGTGACAATATGCCTAAAGTAATGGTTTTCAGAATAAATAAACCTAATAAATATGTAGAAAATTAAATGCGCGTATTTTTTTGACAGTTCGTTAAACGGTCGGCTCAGTGCTGCCATCTCACCTCCCCATAGCGGCAGAAAAAGTATCAAAAACCCTCATTAAAGGATGTGAAGTAAGTTATTCGAAAGGAGATAGCTAGTTAAGTTTCATCTTTGTGTTACAACGTGTTATGACACGTTACAGCTAAAAATGTACCTCTGGATTCCTTTAGCTCAACTACATTTCACCAAAAACTCTAGAAGTTTAGTTAAAGCAATCCAAGGGTAAGTTTAGGTTGAAACGAGTAATAAAACGTTGTAAGACAATAACGAACCTTAACTCACTATCTCCTTATAAATAACTTACACCATATCCCTTAACACGTTCGACGCCGGTGACACAGCGTCTGTGATCAAAAAATTCTGACTCCTCTGCCAGTGACACGCATACGTGATCAAAATTAGCGTACTCTAGTGCCACTAGCATAAATCAAGTTCTTACTCCTGTACCAGTCGCATCGAAATACGATCATTTTTGACACAAGTGTTGTGTCGCCGGCATAGGAGTTCTAATAAGAAAACTTCGATCGGTGTAGTATTAGGATTTAGTGAAAGAGTACCGGGGGCGAACGTGTTAATTGAACTACATTGCACCAAAATGCTGGAAATCGTACGATCTCTGCTAATAACCCTCTATAACTGGGGTCGTCACAGGTCCGTTCTCAATTTTATGTTATTGAATTAATAAGACACATATCGCGTGACTGTTACTGGCAGAGGGTTAAATAATAGTATACATTATTCTCTCGTTGGTTCTTGCGATATTTTAAAAGTTACAACCAATTTCTAGAATGCAATATCCGCTATTACCGCTTACAATCATGGTACGGAAATTGTAAAGCTGAATCGCCTTTAGCATGTGGTCAAAATTATATTATACAGGTGTAACCATAACAGACGTAAGGTGCAGTCGGGTAATTTTGAAAGTCACAAAAACATCACAATTATTTCCATCATATCAAAATTCCCCTCCGGAAATTATCATCATTTTTGTCGTTCGGAATTATCCGACTGCACCTTAATCTGTTTTAGTGCCCATGATGTATTGTAATAATGATTGAAAATGTTGGACAAAAAGCCGATTTTTAAAATTATGTTTCCCAATCAAAATATGATACTGAACTAAATGAAGACGAGCATAAAGAATTTTATTAGTCCTTATAAAATTCAGGGAAAATTTACACTGCGCTTTCTTTCAAAAGTAAGCTTGTTTTCCTTCTGAATTTGAATTGACTAGACATGTTCATTCCACGAACCCTTCAAATCATTGCTATTTTGTTACACCTGTAATTTACTCATCATCATCATTATACATAATTTGGTATTTATTATTTGTGCCTACTACAGGTAAATTCACCAAAGCTGGCATGAAAGGATCGAGTGAGTGACATGTATGGATGTCTAAAATGATAGTACAGTCACCACACGGGATTGTTGAGCCACTTGCCACTGTTCGCAACTTGGTCGAATAATACAAATCGGGTTCCGAACTCTTATGAGGCTGGTGTCACGACTTCGGCCGAACTCTGCTGACCAATGGGGCGGTCGTTGCTACGGTTAGCCAATGACCGCTCGTGTATTCTTCAGAAGGTGACATTACCATGGTTACGTAATAACAAAAATGTTTAACTAATGATTGTTCGCTATTTTTCCGGAAGCTGAAGTTACTATAGTTACGTTATAACATCCGCTTTAGACCTGGAGACGTCAATCTAACTTCAGAGCCCTGATGGTAATTTCGTTCACTTTCCTTTTAGTGGCTGTCACTGACAGGTATTTTTTCAAAGTTAGAATTTCAGTCAGAAACTATCAAGTTTCTATTATACGTATTTATGGCTACTGACAGATTATAGGATTATGGGTAGATTGTCAAAGGTTACCTACCATATTTCTACAAAGGTTACATTACATAAGTTTTCAACTAACGTCAACTGAGCTGTAACGAATGATAATGACAGCAATAGCATTTGTCTCTGTCAATGAAAAATATAATTTAAAATTGCTCGATAACATGCCTATTTATATAAATATGAATGGAAAAAATTCCTCGCCTATTAATATCAGATAAATCATGGCTTCCGATTTGAAGAAAACACGAATAAATTACTAAACGGTTTTAGACAAATCTATGAAGAACTGTCGTTACCCAGTTTCCTCTAGGAACAACGACATCTAGCGTCTAATAATGGCAGATGACTAATCCTTAATTCTCGTAGACGAAGAAATTTTTATTATTTCAACTAGTTTTGACACACTGAAATTTTGACGCAACAAAGATTCGTATTTGACTGACATATCATCGGGGAACATCGGTCATGTAGCGATGGTGCCTACTAACGAAAAATACCGAACCCATAATATTACACGACTAAATAGTATCCATTGCCAAGTGGCTCAACATTCCCATGTGGTGACTGTACATACAGGTTGGTAGCAGGGCCGCAAACACAATAATAAATTTAATGTCATTAATTTCATTTATTCCAGTCGTATATACCAGCTTTCGTGAATGTACAGTCGACATCAAAGATATCATTACGGTTTAGGCGCCATAAATATATTTACACGACCTTAATGTCAAGGCAATAAAGTTGTGTAAATATATTTTTGGCGCCTAAACCGTAATGATATCTTTGACGTCGACTGTACCTGTACACTAATGTCGTATAAGAAGAGTTCAATTGCAGTAATAAAGGACTAAATAAAGTAGGTCAAAATAGACCAAAATCGGACCGAGCTGGGAGTAGTATCATTAAAAAGGTCTGCTTATGTACTTTAATTCATTCTATAGGTGCAAAGTTGAATTCTATTGGACAATTTTATATAAGGCGTTCTGAGCTTTCTAAGTAAATCACCGTCGTCCAGACACCATTCATCATTGTATTTACTCTAACTAAGATACAAATATCTTAGTTTTGCAATGGAATTAAACATAGCGCCCAATAAAATAAAAAAAGTAAATACCTACTTAATAACACAAATTTCAGCTCTGTCTATCCATACAACGTTGCCAGTCGTTTCTGATCTTATCATTCAACTAAGAATAGTGAAATTTACTTACCTGAAGGCAAATTGCATTTACCATTTCCACTTGCCTCTATTCCTACTTGTACAGTCGCCATCACGCCATCAGATATATAGGAGCGGCCAGCGTGCTCACAAATATCTAAACAGGATGCTTAGCCAAGTTGCCAATCGCTAACGCTTAGTAGCGTATCGTAGTTTTCCCTCTTTGTTGCTCTTTCATATTAGTGCGACAAAGACAGTTAGCTGCCTTTCGTTTACGATTGACGATTGGGTCATTATTCTTTTCGTTGTCTTATTTTGTGTCCCTAAAAAACGTGACGCAGTGATGATTTTTGTATGAGATGATGTTTTGTTTCCAACTTCTGAAGTATGGATTAAAATCTAGCGTAAAAAAGAAATACAAGCGCACCGGATTTTTTTAAAATACTGAGTCGAAACAGCAACTAAAAGCGTGACAGAGTGGTATGAAACAAGGCAACGAAAATAATTTTGACCCGATGAAGCGTTAGCGATTGGCAACTTGTCTAAATGTCTAAACACCCTGGCCACTATTTCCATGGCGTTAAGTGCACGTTCAGATATTTTTGAGCAACACGGCTCCGATATATCTAATAGCGACTGTATTTATTTCTTGTGAAACTCTTTTACTTCAGCAACTCTTCGCCATAGATTTCTCGGATCTTCTTTTTGTCGAGTTTGCCCATGACGTTTCGCGGCATTTCCTTGACCACCAACAGTTTTCTTGGCAGCTGGTAGGGTGCAAGCCGCTTGCCTGCGTCGTCTTTCAATTCCTGCCAATATTATAGTACAGGTGTAGTGAGAAATTACTTGCCTTCGGAAACGTTCGTAAACACATGCTGTTTCAGGCAGTGTCACCGAGTCAGACTGAAACAGCATGACGTTGACGAACGTTTCCGAAGGCAAGTTCATTTCTCACTACATCTGTACATTATTACTATGCTAGGAGTCTCTGTGTGATCGGATTAAAAATGAGACCATCCGCAGCAGAACCAAAGTAACCGAAATAGCTCTCCGAATCGCTAAACTGAAGTGGCAGTGGGCGGGGCACATTGCGCGTAGAACCAATGGCCGTTGGGGCGGGAAGGTTCTTGAGTGGCGGCCACGTACCGGAAGGCGTAGCGTGGGTAGGCCCCCCACAAGGTGGACCGATGACCTGGTGAAGGTCGCAGGAGTCCGCTGGATGCGCGTGGCGCAGGACCGGTCATTGTGGCAATCTTTGGGGGAGGCCTATGTTCAGCAGTGGACGTCTTTCGGCTGATATGATGATGATGATGATTATTATTATTACAGAGGCCGGGACGAAAGGGGTTGCCGACCGATGTCATAAAGAAGAGATATCAGATAGGTCTGAGGCGGGTAACCCTAAGGATGCGGCTCCACTGACGCGGAGCGGAACGGAGCTGTGCAAAATTGACCAATTACATCAAATTCGAATTCGAACTGTGATGCGATCTCATTGGCCGAGCTACCACAGCTCCGGGTCAGTGGAGCCGCACCCTAAAACATGCAATGAAAAAAAGGAAGATAGAAAAACTTTTCAAATAGCTGCACGTACTAAAACGAGCATTGTAGCTAAAAATAGACAAATTTTCGTTCCCTTGTATAACCCTGCAACTAACATAACATAACATTCATTGTAAAAATGCACCAAAAAACAAGGCCAGCCTGAGGCCTGGGTCATAATTCTTTTCGTTGTCTTATTTTGTGTCCCTAAAAAACATGACGCAGTGGTGATTTTTGTTTGAGATGATGTTTTAGTTTCAATTTCTAATGTATGGATTTAAATCTAGCGCCAGACAACGAAAATAATTTTGACCCGCCTGCAAGAGTTATATGATTTTCCATTAACGCCCTCTTCTTCTAGCCTCACCTGAAACGTCATACTTCACAGCCTATTGTAAGGAGCATAACATTGCTATTTGGGATAATTATATAGTACATGTGTCATAACCTCTAGCCACCCAAAGGCCTGTACGATATAATCCTAAAATATGCTTAGGATCCTTGAAATACCTAATAACTACGAACAAATAAAAC